>JABUQX010037656.1:32500-81947 GCA_015478945.1 Trachelipus rathkii
AAAAAATAAAAACTTTTATCCTTCCTTTCCCGGAGCGAGCGACTGGCCGACCCGACCGCTTACCCGACACTGGAATATCTCGCGCGATGTTGCCCGAGAAAGCTACTCTTTCGACTCTAAGTCCCGGCGAGAAAGGCTGTCTGTGCCCCCCCTCAGTCAGTCCTTTCGAGCGTAAGGGACGAGAGTCGGGAATCCCTCGAGCCCGGCCGCCTTTGACAGAGACCTGCCCCTCTCACTGTCTTAGGCGAAAGGGTTTCGCTGGGAGGAAAGGAGAGGAGTTTTCGCTGCGCGAGATTTCCCGTGAAAAGCTGGATTGGGAAAGGCATTTCTCGGCCGCGCTCGACAAGGGCGATCATATGGCCGCCCACGGTAAGAGGTTTGCCCCCTAGGTCCGGGTTTGGGATTCGAAATTGAAAAATTTCGCTAAGTCCAGCGCGCAGTTGATTCCCTGAGAAACGCATAGCTCAGGGTGACTTGGCGGAAAATTCTATTTCGAATCCGAACTTTGGAATATCTCGCGCGATGTTGCCCGAGAAAGCTCCTCTTTTGACTCTAAGTCCCGGCGGGATGCCTGTTCCTGGCAAGGCATTCCGCTTTAACGAGAGGGACGAGAGTCAAGAATCCCTCGAACCCGGAAGCCTTTGACAGAGACCTGCCCCTCTCACTGTCTTAGGCGAAAGGGTTTCGCAGGGAGGAAAGGAGAGGAGTTTTCGCTGCGCGAGATATCCCGTGAAAACCTGGATTCGGGAAGGCATTTCTCGGCCGCGCTCGACAAGGGCGATCATATGGCCGCCCACGGTAAGAGGTTTGCCCCCTCGGTCCGGGTTTGGGATTCGAAATTGAAAAATTTCGCTAAGTCCAGCGTGCTGTTGATTCCCTGAGAAGCGCATAGCTCAGGGTGACTTGGCGGAAAATTCTATTTCGAATCCCAACTTCGGAATATCTCGCGCGATGTTGTCCGAGAAAGCTCCTCTTTCGACCCTGAGTCCCGGCGGGAAGGAGAGGAGTTTTCGCTGCGCGAGATATCCCGTGAAAAGCTGGATTCGGGAAGGCATTTCTCGGCCGCACTCGACAAGGGCGATCATATGGCCGCCCACGGCAAGAGGTTTGCCCCCTCGGTCCGGGTTTGGGATTCGAAATTGAAAATTTTCGCTAAGTCCAGCGTGCTGTTGATTCCCTGAGAAACGCATAGCTCAGGGTGACTTGGCGGAAAATTCTATTTCGAATCCCAACTTCGGAATATCTCGCGCGATGTTGCCCGAGAAAGCTCCTCTTTTGACTCTAAGTCCCGGCGGGATGCCTGTTCCTGGCAAGGCATTCCGCTTTAACGTGAGGGACGAGAGTCAAGAATCCCTCGAACCCGGAAGCCTTTGACAGAGACCTGCCCCTCTCACTGTCTTAGGCGAAAGGGTTTCGCAGGGAGGAAAGGAGAGGAGTTTTCGCTGCGCGAGATATCCCGTGAAAACCTGGATTCGGGAAGGCATTTCTCGGCCGCGCTCGACAAGGGCGATCATATGGCCGCCCAGGGTAAGAGATATCCCTCCTCGGTCCAAAGTCCGACTTTGGGAAAATCTCGCGCGTTGTTGCCTGAGAAATCTCCTATTTCGACCCTGAGTCCCGGCGGGAAGGAAAGGAGGTTTCGCTGCGCGAGATTTTCCGTGAAGAGCCGGATTGGGGAGGGCATTTCATGGCCGCGCTCGACAAGGGCGATCATAGGGCCGCCCACGGTAAGAGATATTCCCCCTCGGTCTTGGTGTCGGATTCGAAATTGAAATTTCGCTCAGAGTCCAGAGTCTTGTTGATTCCCTGGGAAACGCCTAGCTCATGGGAACTTTGCGGAAATACGATTTTGAATTCGACTTCGGAATATCTCGCGCGCTGTTGCCCGAGAAAGCTCCTCTTTCGACCGAGTCCCGGCGGGAGGGGGGGGGGTTTTCGCTGCGGGGGGATATCCCGGGAAAACCTGGGTTGGGGAAGGCTTTTCCCGGCCGCGCCCGACAGGGGCGATCATAGAGCGCCCACGGCAAGAGGTTTCCCCCACGGGGGTTGGGATTCGAAATTGAAAATTTTCGCTAAGTCCAGCGTGCTGATTCCCTGAGATTTGCAATGCTCAGGGTGACTTAGCGGAAAATACGAATTTTCGAATCCGACTTTGGAAAATCTCCCGCGATGTTGCCCGAGAAAGCTCGCTCTTTCGACCTGATTCCGCGGGACGGAGGAGGTTTCGCTGCGCGAGATTTTCCGGGAAAACCTGGATTCGGGAAGGCATTTCTCGCGCGCTCGACAAGGGCGATCATTGGCCGCCCAACGGTAAGAGATATCCCTCTCGGTCCAAAATCCGACTTTGGAAAAGCTCGCGCGTTGTTGCCTGAGCTAAGATCTCTCCGCCGCTCGAGTCCGGCGGGAAGGAAGAGGTTCGCTGCGCGAGATTCCGTGAAAAGATGGTTCGGGAAGTATTTCTCGCGCGCTCGACAAGGCGATCATATGGCGCCAGGTAAGAGCTACCCCCTCTATCCAAAAATCGACTTTGAATTCTCGCGCGTTGTTGCCTGAGAAATATCCCTCTTCGACGCCTACTCCCGGCGGGCGGAAGTGAATAGGAGGTTTCTGCTGCGCGGTATTTCCCGTGAAGAGCGATTGGGGATGGTGCATTTCTCGGCCGCGCTCGATAACAAGGGCGATCATAGAGCCGCCACGGCAAGAGGTTTGCCCCCACGGTCCGGGTTGAATTCGATAATTGAAAAAATTCGCTAAAGTCCAGCGTGCTGTTGAGTTCCCTGAGAACGCATAGCGTCAGGGTGACTTGAGCGGAAATACGATTTTCGAATCCGACTTTGAAAATCTCCGGCGATTGCTTGAAGAGAAAATCTCTCTTTCGACCCTGAGTTCCCGGCGGAAAGGAAAGGAGTTCGCTGCGCGAGATTTTCCGTGAAAAACTGGATTCGGGAGGCATTTCTTGGCCGCGCTCGACAAGGGCGACCATATGGCCGCCCAGGGTAAGAGATATCCCCCTCAGTCCAAAATCCGACTTTGGAAAATCTCGCGCGTTGTTTCCTGAGAAATTCTCTCTTCCGACCCTGAGTCCCGGCGGAAGGAAAGAGGTTTTGCTGCGCGGATTCCCGTGAAAGCGCCGGAATTGGGAGTTCAATTTTTAGGCCGGCGCTCGATAAGGCGATCATAGAGCGCCCACGCAAGAGGTTTGCCCCCAGGTCGGGTTTTGATTCGAAATTGAAAAATTTCGCTAGTCCAGCGTGCTTGTTATTCCCTGAGATTTGCTAGCTCGGGACTTGCGGAAAACGTTCGAATCGACTTTGAAAAACTCCCGCGATGTTGCAAGAGAAATCTCCTCTTTCGACCCCTGAGTCCCGGCGGGAATGAAAGGAGGTTTCGCTGCGCGGGATTTCCTGAAAACCTGGATTCGGGAAAGGCATTTCTCGCCGCACTCGACAAGGGCGATCATATGGCCGCTCAGGTGTAAGAGATATCCCCCTCAATCCAATAATCCGACTTTGGAAAATCTCGCGCGTCGTTGCCTGAGAAATCTCCTCTTCGCCTCTGAGTCCCGGCGAAGGAAACGAGGTTTCGCTGCGCGAGATTTCCCGTGGAGAGCCGGATTGGGGAGGGCATTTCTGCGCCGCTCGACAAGGGCTGATATAGGATGCCGCACGGCAAGAGGTTTGCCCCACGGTCCGGGTTTGGGAATCGAAATTGAAAAATTTCGCTTAATCCCAGCGTGCTGTTGATTCCCTGAGATTTGCATAGCTCAGGTGACTTAGCGGAAATACGATTTCGAATCCCACTTTGGAAAATCTGCCCGCGATGTTGCAAGAAGAAATCTCCTCTTCCGACTCCTGAGTCCCGCGGATAGGAAGGAGGTTTCGCGCGCGTGATGTCCGTGAACCTGGATTCGGGAAGCATTTCTCTGGCCGGCTCGACAAGGGCGATCTAATGCCGCCCAGGTAAGTAGATATCCCCCCTCAGGTCAAAATCGACTTGGAAAATTCGCGAGTTGTTGCTGAGAAATCTCCTCTTTCCGACTCTGATCCCGGCGGAAGAGGAAAGGAGGTTTCGCTGGCGCGAGATTTCCCGTGAAGAGCGGGATTGGGGAGGGCATTTCTCGGCCGCGCTAGGGCGATCATAGAGCCGCCCACGGCAAGAGGGTTGCCCCCACGGTCCGGGTTTGGGATTCGAAATTGAAAAAAATTTCGCTAAGTCCAGCGTGCGGTTGATTCCCTGAGAAACGCATAGCTCAGGGGTGACTTAGCGGAAAATACGATTTCGATCCGACTTTGGAAATCTCCCGCAATGTTCGCATGAGAAATCTCCTCTCTTTCGGACCCTGAGCGTCCCGGCGGAAGAAAGGAGGTTCGTGCGCGGATTTCGTGAAAACCTGGATTCGGGAAGGCATTTCTCGGTCGCGCTCGACAAGGGCGATCATTTGGCCGCCCACGGTAAGAGATATCCCTCTCGGTCCAAAATCCGACTTTGAAAAATCTCGCGCGTTGTTGCCCTGAGAAAGCTCCTCTTTCGACCCTCTGGTCCCGGCGGAGGAAAGGATGCTTTCGCTGCGCGGATTTCCGTGAAAACCTGGCATTACGGAAGGGGTATTCTCGCCGCCGCGTCGACAGGGCGATATATGGCCGTCCACGGTCAAGAAAATATCCCCCTCAGTCCTAAAATTCCGACTTTGAAAATCTCGCGCGTTGTTGCCCGAGAAAGCTCCGTCTTTGGACTCCTAAGTACCGGCGGGGGCCTGGAAGGAAAGGAGGTTTCGCTGCGCGAGGTTTCCCGTGAAAAGCTGGATTGGGAAAAGTATTTCTCGGCCGCGCTCGACAAGGCGATCATATGGCCGCCCACGGTAAGAGATAACCCCCCTCAGTCCAAAATCCGCTTGAAAAATCTCGCGCGTTGTTGCTCTTGAGAAATCCCCTCTTCCGACCCTGAGTCCCGGCGGGAAGGAAAGAAGTTTCGCTGCGCGAGATTTTCCGTGAAAACCTGGATTTGGAAGGATTTTCGGCCGCGCTCGACAAGGGCGTCATATGGCCGCCCCCGGTAAGAAATATCCCCCCTCAGTCCAAAATCGGACTTTGGAAAATCTCGCGCGTGGTTGCCTGAGAAATCTCCTCTTCGGTCTTTCGACCCTGAGTCCCGTCGGGAAGGAGAGGAGTTTTCGCTGCGCCAGATTTCGCCGTGAAAAGTGGATTTGGAAGGGGTATTTCTCGGTCGCGTCGACAAGGCGATCAATAATGGCGCCACGGTACGAAATACTCCCCCTCAGTCCAAAATCCGACTTTGGAAATTTGCGCGTTGTTGCCTGAGAAATCCCCTCTTCCGACCCTGAGTCCCGCGGGAAGGAAAGGAATTTCGCTGCGCGAGATTTCCAGTGAAAACCTGGAATTGGGAAGGGTATTTCTCGGCCGCGCTCGACAAGGGCGATCATAGGGCCGCCCAGAGTCAGAAATTTTCCCTCCGAGTTGAGTGCTGGACTTTGAAAAATTTTGGTCGGTCGGTCCCGAAAAATGGCTGGCGATTAGGAAAGTGACTCTGAACGAGAGTGTCCACGTACTCGTCTGGGTGTGAAACGTGCTCTCCCGAAGTCTGGTTTGGTCGAAATTTTGGTCTGGGGACTTTGAAAATTTTTGGATTTTTCGATAAGCCTCTGCACCAGAGAATTTCGGAAAATTTTATATAGGGAATTTAAAAAATGTCTCGCAACGACCGTACCCACGTACTCGTCTGGGTCTGAAACGCGCTCTCCCGAAGTCTGGTTTGGTCGAAATTTTGGTCGGGAACTTAGAATTTTCTCGAGTCTGCCCGAGTGGGGACTTAGAAAAAATTTTGGTCCGAAAAAATGGCTGGGGATTAGCAAAGTGTCTCGGAACGAGACTGTCCACGTACTCGTCCGGGTCTGAAACGTGCTCTCCCGAAGTCTGGTTTGGTCGAAATTTTGGTCGGGGGACTTAGAATTTTTTCGATTTTTCAATAAGCCACTGCACCACAGAATTTCGGAAAATTTTATATAGGGAATTTTAAAAATGTCTCGCAACGAGCTTACCCACGTACTCGTCTGGGTCTGAAACGTGCTCTCCCGAAGTCTGGTTTGGTCGAAATTTTGGTCGGGGGACTTAGAATTTTTTCGATTTTTCGTTAAGCCGCTGCACCAAAAAAAAAAAGTTGGTTTTTCGAAAAAAAATCTCCAGGAGAGACTACCAGTAGGCTCGTCTCGGTCTGAAACGTACTCTCCCGAAGTTTGAAAGGATGCCAAAAATTTCAAGTTAAGCCACTGCACCACCCAAAATTTTTTTGACTAAATTTTGCTGACGGGTGGGGTGGTATACGGGGCGAGGAAGCATTATGTATAGAGAGGGGTAGCTGGGCCGCGGAAAAATTTTTTTTCTATAAAATTAATTTTATTTAAAGCGCTTTTCAAGCCTTTAGATGTTATTTTCTATCAAATTCGACAAAAAAAAGTACGAGTGTTTGCCACATTATTATGACGAATTTCTGCCCCAACTTGATATAGGGGGTGCCGAGTGAGAAAAGAGACATACCTGGTTCGGCCGAACCAGGGAGGCGTGTCGATGACTTTCTCCTTCCGACCTCTCCGGTAGCTAGGGAGAGTAGGAAGAGGCATCTGAGGCTGCCTGGCAGTAGTAATCACTGCCGACAGCCACCACTCTCGGAGAGGTCCGAGTATCCAGCACCAATGTCAATGTCACGCGTCTCTCTGTATTCAGGAGTGGTATACAGGGCCTAGACCGTGGGGACTAAGGCTGGATACGGTAGGATCTCCCCACCAGCTGAGAGCTAGCTACCAAGCTCTCAGTCAGGCAGGCAGACGACACCCATCATCGCCCCTGCTCCCAACTCTCCGAGACATAGAGGCATTCGGAGAGGTGGAACAGGGAAGATGATGGTGAGGCAGCCGGGAGATGAGTTTCTCCCGGGTGTCACCACTCGGAGGTTCCGAGCATCCCGTGTTAATGTCAATGTCACGTCTCTCTCTGCGGTCAGGAGTGGTACGCAGGGCCTAGAGCGTGGGGACTGAGGCGGGATGGGAGGACCTCCACCGCGTCTGCCTGTGTCAGGAGGGCAAAGCTCGATGAGAACGCCCGGCTGGGGCGGGACGAGTAGTGTCTTGTGAGCTGTTGGTGACATCCTTCCAGGGACTAACCAGGCAGTTCACAGGCATTATTATGTCCCGTGGCCCTCTCACGGTGATATTGCTCTCTCGACGAGTGGGAAGCCGGAGGTACGGAGAGACTGCAGGAACGAGGCGGTCTTCCGTGACCAAAGGTGAAAAACTCAAAATCGAGGTGTCAAGTCCCGGAGAGGGTGCAGCCGGGTGATCGAACTTTTCCGTGATTTTGGTCGAAAAAGGCGGAATTTTCCGCCTTTTCACGGAAAAGTAGAGCTTTTGCTCGACCTGCCAAGGTCTTGGACGATCTTTTAGGCGGGTGAGGGGTTATCTCGGAGTGGCAGCTCCTGGGCCGCCTTGTAGCGGCTACGAGGAGAGCACAGTCCGAGACAAACCTTTACCCCGACTTGAAGATTGGCCATCCTCTCGAGAAGTAGAGGACTTCCTCCCTGGAGGAAGGTGCCAATGACGCTTCTCTCAGGCAGACACCAATCATCGGAACCCGTCGTTCCTCACTCTCCCCGATAGTAGTAGCACGAGGAGGGGTGGAACAGGGAAGACGATGTTGAGGCAACCGGGAGATGAGTTTCTCCCGGGTGTCACCACTCGGAGGTTCCGAGCATCCCGTGTTAATGTCAATGTCACGTCTCTCTCTGCGGTCAGGAGTGGTACGCAGGGCCTAGAGCGTGGGGACTGAGGCGGGATGGGAGGACCTCCACCGCGTCTGCCTGTGTCAGGAGGGCAAAGCTCGATGAGAACGCCCGGCTGGGGCGGGACGAGTAGTGTCTTGTGAGCTGTTGGTGACATCCTTCCAGGGACTAACCAGGCAGTTCACAGGCATTATTATGTCCCGTGGCCCTCTCACGGTGATATTGCTCTCTCGACGAGTGGGAAGCCGGAGGTACGGAGAGACTGCAGGAACGAGGCGGTCTTCCGTGACCAAAGGTGAAAAACTCAAAATCGAGGTGTCAAGTCCCGGAGAGGGTGCAGCCGGGTGATCGAACTTTTCCGTGATTTTGGTCGAAAAAGGCGGAATTTTCCGCCTTTTCACGGAAAAGTAGAGCTTTTGCTCGACCTGCCAAGGTCTTGGACGATCTTTTAGGCGGGTGAGGGGTTATCTCGGAGTGGCAGCTCCTGGGCCGCCTTGTAGCGGCTACGAGGAGAGCACAGTCCGAGACAAACCTTTACCCCGACTTGAAGATTGGCCATCCTCTCGAGAAGTAGAGGACTTCCTCCCTGGAGGAAGGTGCCAATGACGCTTCTCTCAGGCAGACACCAATCATCGGAACCCGTCGTTCCTCACTCTCCCCGATAGTAGTAGCACGAGGAGGGGTGGAACAGGGAAGACGATGTTGAGGCAACCGGGAGATGAGTTTCTCCCGGGTGTCACCACTCGGAGGTTCCGAGCATCCCGTGTTAATGTCAATGTCACGTCTCTCTCTGCGGTCAGGAGTGGTACGCAGGGCCTAGAGCGTGGGGACTGAGGCGGGATGGGAGGACCTCCACCGCGTCTGCCTGTGTCAGGAGGGCAAAGCTCGATGAGAACGCCCGGCTGGGGCGGGACGAGTAGTGTCTTGTGAGCTGTTGGTGACATCCTTCCAGGGACTAACCAGGCAGTTCACAGGCATTATTATGTCCCGTGGCCCTCTCACGGTGATATTGCTCTCTCGACGAGTGGGAAGCCGGAGGTACGGAGAGACTGCAGGAACGAGGCGGTCTTCCGTGACCAAAGGTGAAAAACTCAAAATCGAGGTGTCAAGTCCCGGAGAGGGTGCAGCCGGGTGATCGAACTTTTCCGTGATTTTGGTCGAAAAAGGCGGAATTTTCCGCCTTTTCACGGAAAAGTAGAGCTTTTGCTCGACCTGCCAAGGTCTTGGACGATCTTTTAGGCGGGTGAGGGGTTATCTCGGAGTGGCAGCTCCTGGGCCGCCTTGTAGCGGCTACGAGGAGAGCACAGTCCGAGACAAACCTTTACCCCGACTTGAAGATTGGCCATCCTCTCGAGAAGTAGAGGACTTCCTCCCTGGAGGAAGGTGCCAATGACGCTTCTCTCAGGCAGACACCAATCATCGGAACCCGTCGTTCCTCACTCTCCCCGATAGTAGTAGCACGAGGAGGGGTGGAACAGGGAAGACGATGTTGAGGCAACCGGGAGATGAGTTTCTCCCGGGTGTCACCACTCGGAGGTTCCGAGCATCCCGTGTTAATGTCAATGTCACGTCTCTCTCTGCGTTCAGGAGTGGTACGCAGGGCCTAGAGCGTGGGGACTGAGGCGGGATGGGAGGACCTCCACCGCGTCTGCCTGTGTCAGCTGGGCAAAGCTCGATGAGACCGCCAGGCAGGGGCGGGACACGAGTGTCTTCTCACAGTTGTCGCAGCTCTCCTACGTAAAGTAGGAGAGCGAGAAGGCATTATGTCCTACCTTTGCCCTCTCACTGGGATAAAGCTCTCTCGACTAGAGTCCTAAGCCGGAGGTACGGAGAGACTGCCAGAACGAGGTGGCGGTCTTCCGGGACCAAAAGTGAAAAACTCAAATCGAAGGGTCGAGTCCCGGAGAGGGTGCAGCCGTGGCGGTCGAGCTTTCCCTGCTTCGAGGTCGAAAAAAGGCGGATTTTCCGCCTTTTTACGGAAAAGTAGAGCCTTTTCTCGACCCGTTGAGCTCTTGGACGATCTTTCTGGCGGGGTGGAGGTTATCTCGGGAAGGCGGCGCCTGGGCCGTCTAGAAACATCTACGAGGCGAGCCGAGTCCGAGACAAACCTTTACCCCGACTTGAAGATTGGCCATCCTCGCGAGAAGAAGAAGAGGTCTTCCCTGGTAAGGAAGGTGCCAATGACGCTTCGTACTCGCAGGCAGACGCCCCATCATCGCTCCTGCTTCCCACTCTCCGCGAGATAGATGCATGCTGAGAGGTGGAACGGGGAAGATGATGATGAGGCATCCGGGAGATGAGTTTCTCCCGGGTGTCACCACTCGGAGGTTCCGAGCATCCCGTGTTAATGTCAATGTCACGTCTCTCTCTGCGTTCAGGAGTGGTACGCAGGGCCTAGAGCGTGGGGACTGAGGCGGGATGGGAGGATCTTCACCGCGTCTGCCTGTGTCAGCAGGGCAAAGCTCGATGAGACCGCCTGGCTGCTGGGGCGGGACACGAGTGTCTTCTCACAGTTGTCGCAGCTCTCCTACGTAAAGTAGGAGAGCGAGAAGGCATTATGTCCTCCCCTTGCCCTCTCACTGGGATAAAGCTCTCTCGACTAGAGTCCTAAGCCGGAGGTACGGAGAGACTGCCAGAACGAGGTGGTGGTCTTCCGGGACCAAAAGTGAAAAACTCAAATCGAGGAATCGGAGTATAGATAGCCGTGGCGGTCGAGCTTTCCCTGCTTCGAGGTCGAAAAAAGGCGGATTTTCCGCCTTTTTACGGAAAAGTAGAGCCTTTTTTCGACCCGTTGAGCTCTTGGACGATCTTTCTGGCGGGGTGGAGGTTATCTCGGGAAGGCGGCGCCTGGGCCGTCTAGAAACATCTACGAGGCGAGCCGAGTCCGAGACAAACCTTTACCCCGACTTGAAGATTGGCCATCCTCGCGAGAAGAAGAAGAGGTCTTCCCTGGTAAGGAAGGTGCCAATGACGCTTCGTACTCGCAGGCAGAAGCCCCATCATCGCTCCTGCTTCCCACTCTTCGCGAGATAGATGCATGCGGAGAGGTGGAACGGGGAAGATGATGGTGAGGCATCCGGGAGATGAGTTTCTCCCGGGTGTCACCACTCGGAGGTTCCGAGCATCCCGTGTTAATGTCAATGTCACGTCTCTCTCTGCGTTCAGGAGTGGTACGCAGGGCCTAGAGCGTGGGGACTGAGGCGGGATGGGAGGATCTTCACCGCGTCTGCCTGTGTCAGCAGGGCAAAGCTCGATGAGACCGCCTGGCTGCTGGGGCGGGACACGAGTGTCTTCTCACAGTTGTCGCAGCTCTCCTACGTAAAGTAGGAGAGCGAGAAGGCATTATTATGTCCTCCCTTTGCCCTCTCACTGGGATAAAGCTCTCTCGACTAGAGTATTAAGCCGGAGGTACGGAGAGACTGCCAGAACGAGGTGGCGGTCTTCCGGGACCAAAAGTGAAAAACTCAAATCGAGGGGTCGAGTCCCGGAGAGGGTGCAGCCGTGGCGCTCGAGCTTTCCCTGCTTCGAGGTCGAAAAAAGGCGGATTTTCCGCCTTTTTACGGAAAAGTAGAGCCTTTTCTCGACCCGTTGAGCTCTTGGACGATCTTCCTGGCGGGGTGGAGGTTATCTCGGGAGGGCGGCGCCTGGGCCGTCTAGAAACATCTACGAGGCGAGCCGAGTCCGAGACAAACCTTTACCCCGACTTGAAGATTGGCCATCCTCGCGAGAAGAAGAAGAGGTCTTCCCTGGTAAGGAAGGTGCCAATGACGCTTCGTACTCGCAGGCAGAAGCCCCATCATCGCTCCTGCTTCCCACTCTCCGCGAGATAGATGCATGCGGAGAGGTGGAACGGGGAAGATGATGGTGAGGCATCCGGGAGATGAGTTTCTCCCGGGTGTCACCACTCGGAGGTTCCGAGCATCCCGTGTTAATGTCAATGTCACGTCTCTCTCTGCGTTCAGGAGTGGTACGCAGGGCCTAGAGCGTGGGGACTGAGGCGGGATGGGAGGAACTTCACCGCGTCTGCCTGTGTCAGCAGGGCAAAGCTCGATGAGACCGCCTGGCTGCTGGGGCGGGACACGAGTGTCTTCTCACAGTTGTCGCAGCTCTCCTACGTAAAGTAGGAGAGCGAGAAGGCATTATTATGTCCTCCCTTTGCCCTCTCACTGGGATAAAGCTCTCTCGACTAGAGTATTAAGCCGGAGGTACGGAGAGACTGCCAGAACGAGGTGGCGGTCTTCCGGGACCAAAAGTGAAAAACTCAAATCGAGGGGTCGAGTCCCGGAGAGGGTGCAGCCGTGGCGCTCGAGCTTTCCCTGCTTCGAGGTCGAAAAAAGGCGGATTTTCCGCCTTTTTACGGAAAAGTAGAGCCTTTTCTCGACCCGTTGAGCTCTTGAACGATCTTCCTGGCGGGGTGGAGGTTATCTCGGGAAGGCGGCGCCTGGGCCGTCTAGAAACATCTACGAGGCGAGCCGAGTCCGAGACAAACCTTTACCCCGACTTGAAGATTGGCCATCCTCGCGAGAAGAAGAAGAGGTCTTCCCTGGTAAGGAAGGTGCCAATGACGCTTCGTACTCGCAGGCAGAAGCCCCATCATCGCTCCTGCTTCCCACTCTCCGCGAGATAGATGCATGCGGAGAGGTGGAACGGGGAAGATGATGGTGAGGCATCCGGGAGATGAGTTTCTCCCGGGTGTCACCACTCGGAGGTTCCGAGCATCCCGTGTTAATGTCAATGTCACGTCTCTCTCTGCGTTCAGGAGTGGTACGCAGGGCCTAGAGCGTGGGGACTGAGGCGGGATGGGAGGAACTTCACCGCGTCTGCCTGTGTCAGCAGGGCAAAGCTCGATGAGACCGCCTGGCTGCTGGGGCGGGACACGAGTGTCTTCTCACAGTTGTCGCAGCTCTCCTACGTAAAGTAGGAGAGCGAGAAGGCATTATTATGTCCTCCCTTTGCCCTCTCACTGGGATAAAGCTCTCTCGACTAGAATATTACGGAGGTACGGAGAGACTGCCAGAACGAGGTGGCGGTCTTCCGGGACCAAAAGTGAAAAACTCAAATCGAGGGGTCGAGTCCCGGAGAGGGTGCAGCCGTGGCGCTCGAGCTTTCCCTGCTTCGAGGTCGAAAAAAGGCGGATTTTCCGCCTTTTTACGGAAAAGTAGAGCCTTTTCTCGACCCGTTGAGCTCTTGGACGATCTTCCTGGCGGGGTGGAGGTTATCTCGGGAGGGCGGCGCCTGGGCCGTCTAGAAACATCTACGAGGCGAGCCGAGTCCGAGACAAACCTTTACCCCGACTTGAAGATTGGCCATCCTCGCGAGAAGAAGAAGAGGTCTTCCCTGGTAAGGAAGGTGCCAATGACGCTTCGTACTCGCAGGCAGAAGCCCCATCATCGCTCCTGCTTCCCACTCTCCGCGAGATAGATGCATGCGGAGAGGTGGAACGGGGAAGATGATGGTGAGGCATCCGGGAGATGAGTTTCTCCCGGGTGTCACCACTCGGAGGTTCCGAGCATCCCGTGTTAATGTCAATGTCACGTCTCTCTCTGCGTTCAGGAGTGGTACGCAGGGCCTAGAGCGTGGGGACTGAGGCGGGATGGGAGGACCTCCACCGCGTCTGCCTGTGTCAGCTGGGCAAAGCTCGATGAGACCGCCAGGCTGCTGGGGCGGGACACGAGTGTCTTCTCACAGTTGTCGCAGCTCTCCTACGTAAAGTAGGAGAGCGAGAAGGCATTATTATGTCCTCCCTTTGCCCTCTCACTGGGATAAAGCTCTCTCGACTAGAGTATTAAGCCGGAGGTACGGAGAGACTGCCAGAACGAGGTGGCGGTCTTCCGGGACCAAAAGTGAAAAGCTCAAATCGAAGGGTCGAGTCCCGGAGAGGGTGCAGCCGTGGCGCTCGAGCTTTCCCTGCTTCGAGGTCGAAAAAAGGCGGATTTTCCGCCTTTTTACGGAAAAATAGAGCTTTTTCTCGAGTTGTTGAGTCTGTGGTTTGTTTTCTAGTCGGGGGAAGGTTATCTCATTAGGGCGGATTGCTCGGCCGCCTAGAAACATTTTACGAGTAACGATGCATTTGAGAAAAACCTTTCCCCTGACTTGAAAATTGGCCCTCCGCGCAAGAGGATAGACCGTTCGTCCCGGCGAATGATGTCAATGAACCTCGTGGTCGCGTGGAAAGGATGGCGCGGCCCCCCTGCTCCTTCTCTCTGGGTAGTAGCGAGTGGTAGTAGGGGTTATACTCGAGGCAGTTTACTACGGGAAGGGTGTCAGTCAGCAGCGCTCTTCAGCAGTTCGAACGGAGACAAAAAAGCGGTCTTCCACTCCCCTCTACCGAACTGGCAATAACTCTGCTCGTGTTTGGATATGGAACTGGGGGTCCGCTTCTGCTGAAAAGCTTTGCTGTCTCTCCCTCTTCTTTAGTTGCTGCCAAGAGGGTACTTCCAAGTCCAGTCAAGAACGGGGAGAGAGCGAGGTTGGGTTCCCTTCTCTCTCCCAGCGCGTGGTGTCCGGGTTTGGGCTTCTAGCTTGGTGCGTGACTGTCTGTTGTCTCGTCACCCTCTCCTGGCATATAGACTCACGACGACGGTGGATCGCGAGGAAGTGGAATTCTGCTTACCCCTCTAGCAGTTTTCCGTGACCTTAGTCGAAAACCTGAAATCGAGAGAAAAATTCACGGAGAGGTGTCGAAGCTCAGCAGTCGTCGTTCCGCGGTTAGAGGCCAAAAAAGGCGGATTTTTCCGCCTTTTTACGGAAAAATAGAGCTTTTTCTCGAATTGTTGAGTCTGTGGTTTGTTTTCTGGTCGGGGGAAGGTTATCTCATTAGGGCGGATTGCTCGGCCGCCTAGAAACATTTTACGAGTAACGATGCATTTGAGAAAAACCTTTCCCCTGACTTGAAAATTGGCCCTCCGCGCAAGAGGATAGACCGTTCGTCCCGGCGAATGATGTCAATGAACCTCGTGGTCGCGTGGAAAGGATGGCGCGGCCCCCCTGCTCCTTCTCTCTGGGTAGTAGCGAGAGGTAGTAGGGGTTATACTCGAAGCAGTTTACTACGGGAAGGGCGTCAGTCAGCAGCGCTCTTCAGCAGTTCGAACGGAGACAAAAAGCGGTCTCTTTCACTCCCTCTACCGAACTGGCAATAACTCTGCTCGTGTTTGGATATGGAACTGGGGGTCCGCTTCTGCTGAAAAGCTCTGCTGTCTCTCCCTCTTCTTTAGTTGCTGCCAAGAGGGTACTTCCAAGTCCAGTCAAGAACGGGGAGAGAGCGAGGTTGGGTTCCCTTCTCTCTCCCAGCGCGTGGTGTCCGGGTTTGGGCTTCTAGCTTGGTGCGTGACTGTCTGTTGTCTCGTCACCCTCTCCTGGCATATAGACTCACGACGACGGTGGATCGCGAGGAAGTGGAACTCTGCTTACCCCTCTAGCAGTTTTCCGTGACCTTAGTCGAAAACCTGAAATCGAGAGAAAAATTCACGGAGAGGTGTCGAAGCTCAGCAGTCGTCGTTCCGCGGTTAGAGGCCAAAAAAGGCGGATTTTTCCGCCTTTTTACGGAAAAATAGAGCTTTTTCTCGAATTGTTGAGTCTGTGGTTTGTTTTCTGGTCGGGGGAAGGTTATCTCATTAGGGCGGATTGCTCGGCCGCCTAGAAACATTTTACGAGTAACGATGCATTTGAGAAAAACCTTTCCCCTGACTTGAAAATTGGCCCTCCGCGCAAGAGGATAGACCGTTCGTCCCGGCGAATGATGTCAATGAACCTCGTGGTCGCGTGGAAAGGATGGCGCGGCCCCCCTGCTGCTGCTGCTCCTCCTCCTCTCTGGGTAGTAGAGAGTGGAAGGTGGTGGTAGTAGGGGTGATACTCGAGGCAGTTTACTACGGGAAGGGTGTCAGCAGCTTTCTTTAGCAGTTCGAACGGAGTAAAAAGCGGTCTCTTTCACTCCCTCTACCGAACTGGCAATAACTCTGCTCGTGTTTGGATATGGAACTGGGGGTCCGCTTCTGCTGAAAAAAGCTCTTTCTCTCTTCTTTAGTTGCTGCCAAGAGGGTACATCCATCGAACGCAGAGAGCGCATCACAGAAAACGTAGTCCTAGGTATAGCCGATAAACGCTTTAGCGCACGCGGAGTAAGTAGTCTTTCACTCCCTCTACCGAACCGCAGTAAAGATGCTGCTGCTGCTGGTTTTGGAAATGGAGCTGGGTCTGCTGCTTTTGCTGTTGCGAAGCTGCTATCGCAGTATCTTCTCTACCGACTTCTGTGATGATGCCTTTCGAAATATAATATGAAGGGTTGAGATGACCTATCGCCTCCATGAGGTATCCCTTCGGGCAATGTCACCGCTCACTTGTAGTAGTTAGTAGCAGCAGATCTCTTCCGTTAGTAAAAGTCGGTGTGCGACTGCTTTCGGTCGTAGCTGCTACTGCTATTGCACATTGGCTATAGAGGCGCAGTTCGAATATGCTCGCTGGAAGAGGCTGGCTGGAACCCTAAGAAGGCGAGGATTTTTCTTTCTGCGTCTTCCTGTCGATTCGGCCACATCCGGTCCAGACAGACTGAACGATCCCTGCCCGAACGACATTAAACGAGCGGTGATAGCAAAATGATAGGTATAACCATCGGGGCCAGTTCACAAGCCCTGTCACTGCACTAGTTGGAGTATGGAGAGGGTGAGGAGCCCGAACATGACTTCCGCGTGGCAGGATGGGTATCCCGGTAACGACCGCAGAGTGTAATGGAAAAGACTCTACCAGCACAGCCGAGGTTTGGTCGTTGGGCGGCGGATTGAGTCGGTGAATTGAAGGTGATTGGCCTCTCGCGTAGGTATCACCATCTTCATCGCCAATCTCGTCGGTCAAACCAGCGATTTCATTTCCTGATACGGCAACGCAGCTCAGGATGGGGGAAAGATCTTGCCTGTGGCGACGGGGTTACATCTATTAAGACGACATGTGGCGAGTGCGTCCACGGGTATGAAGTGTCCTGGATCGTTCAAAGGCTGAAACCTTAATAAGACGATACCAAGTGCCTTCCATGACCGCCGTGCTGGCACCGAGTCACCCCCGGGGGACCGCCCTCTCAAGATTGAATGTACCTTTAATCCGCCCTGAACAATTATAAGCACGCGAGAAAATGGTCCAAGCAAGCGGGCACGACATCGGCGGTGTCTTTGATACACCGGTGAACTGTCTCTTGTTGACGATCATTGTGTCCGAGCGCAGTGGTTAATACGGACGCGGAGGAGAGATAGGACTGGCTTTGCCTGGGTTGTTGGCTTCCCCCCAGGCAAAGGTATACTAAATCTCCTTCGCGTCGTAAACGCAATTGGGCTCTCTCTTCCCCCCCGCCGGCTAAGTGTGGTTGTCGAGGCCTGAAAGCGGGGGGTACATAGAGTTCCAGGATATGTACGAATACTTGCCGCGATGAACGAGAGAGAATATGCGGAGGAGGAGATGGGTATGATGTTAACGATCTCCGCAAGGAAAAAGCAGCGGTCTTTCACTCCCTCTACCGAACTTGCAATAACTCTGCTCGTTTGGATATGGCGGTGGGTCAGCTTCTTCTTCTGCTGAAAGTGGTTTTCGCCGCTGTACATCGTGTATCCTATCCTTCGCATAAAAAAAAGTCTAGAATGTAAGGCTCGTTTCGGGTGGCAGGCAGGCGCAGGCAGGCAGGCAGTGGAGTTAGTTTGAGTGGCGGCGGCAGCAGCGCAGCAGGGGCGGGCTGGCTGGCTAGGCTTGGCTCCCTCGTTCTTTCTTTCTCTGTTCTGTTTCTGTTTCTGTCCTGTCGGCTTCTCGGTCATAACGTTTGCGAGCCTTGTTCTCGGAGCGGCAGGCAGGCAGATTGGAACAGTTGGAGTGGCGGCGGCGACAGCAGCAGCGCAGTGGGGGCAATGGCTGGCTGGATTGCTACGTTTCGCTCCCTCCTTCTTTGTTTCTCTGTTCTGTTTCTGTTCGTTTCGGGGGCCAGGCAGGCAGGCAGGCAGGCAGGCAGGCAGGCAGGCAGGCAGGCAGGCAGACTGGAACAGTTGGAGAGGCGGCGGCGAAAGCAACAGCGCAGCAAGCAGGCAAAGGCACCGGTAAAAGCAAAGGGGCACCGGTAAAAGCAAAGGGGCACTGGTAAAAGCAAAGGGGCACTGGTAAAGACACTGGCACTGGTACAGGTACAGGTAATGGCTGGCTGGATTGCTACGTTTCGCTCCTCTCCTTCTTTGTTTCTCTGTTCTGTTTCTGTTTTGTCTGTCGGCTCCTCGTTCCCGAGTGTCGGTCATAGTCGGTGGAAAAGTTAAGTTTTCAGTCCGAAAGATGGTAATATTTTTGGCCGGCGTTCGCGGGGGCTGGGGGAGCACCGCGAACGTTGGTGGTGGATGTATTGAATGACGGAAACCGCAGTCCACCCGGTTTACAGGCGCATATGACGTGTTCTCGAAGCTTCGAAGTAGTACTGTTTTTTTTTGCATCATCCTGACGTCTTAATTTCAGTCGTCGCGGTAGAAAGAAAAGGTGAGATACGGATAACAAAGAAGCACGCGGACGTAGGCGGCTTCCGTGGCTGTGAAAAGCGATTCACCTCTGCAGCATCAGCAAAATGTAAGTTTTCTTAGCTACCTGCTCGTAAAAGTTTTTCGACTTCCTCGGTGTTGACATCCAGGCAGTTGGGGAGACCGTTCGTCTTGTTAGTCGAATGCTGTCGTTGACCCGTATAGTAAATTCTATTTTAAAAATAGAACGAAAAAGCTGGTTATAAAGTCGAACTTTTACGAGAGATTGGGCTAGAAGACTAATAACACTTTGCGCTCTTGCTGCACGTGGTGCTTTCTCTCTCTCTTTCAGTTTCGGTGTCGTCTTCGTCGGCATATCCTCTTCTCACTGACGGTGAATTTAAGACGTCAGCTGCTCGGGTGCAACTAGGACGTCGATTGGCTTAGAAACCTCGCAACTTGCTGCTCGTCCCTATTTAGCTATATCATAGGGATCTGTCTCTGTTTGGGACGTTCCCGTCGTCGTCGTCAAAGAGAGCGAGGTTGGGTTCCCTTGTCTCTCTGTCGTCGTCGGCGTCGAACACAACCCACTACGGATTCGCCCGAAGGTAGCTATTAGGAGCCCATTGTAGTGGCAGGCGAGTCAGTAATTGCGACGGTGGAACGCCGGGCTGCTGCCGCTCTGAGACTAGGTTAAGTTCGTGGCGGATGCTTCTTGGGTTGAAATATGCAAAGTTCGATGATACACCACCTATCTGGTAAGTTAGCTCTCTTTGCCACCTACTGCGAAAAATAATTCCAGAGATTGGGGCATGAAACTAACTGCATCACGATGTGTGTGCGTGTGTCTTGGCTTGCTGATCAATTGCGGAGTGGTATTCGCCACGGCAGCGCCTGCCTTACTCGGTAGCTTACCCGGAGCTTGCCGCAGACGACTTTTTGCTGGAGTCTCGTGTGCTTTGAGCTACTGTAGCTTCATAATAGGCATCGAGTAGCGGAGGTAGCAACTAGGACGTCGATTGGCTTAGAAACCAAGCAACTTGCTGCTCGTCCCTATTTAGCTATATCATAGGGATCTGTCTCTGTTTGGGACGTTCCCGTCGTCGTCGTCAAAGAGAGCGAGGTTGGGTTCCCTTGTCTCTCTGTCGTCGTCGGCGTCGAACACAACCCACTACGGATTCGCCCGAAGGTAGCTATTAGGAGCCCATTGTAGTGGCAGGCGAGTTAGTAATTGCGACGGTGGAACGCCGGGCTGCCGCGCTGAGACTAGGTTAAGTTCGTGGCGGATGCTTCTTGGGTTGTAATAACAAAGTTCCATGATACACCTGTCTGGTCAGTGAACGGCTCTGTTTACCACCTACTGCGAAAAATTATTCCAGAGATTGGGGTCTGAAGGGGTAGCTGTATCACGATGTGTGTGTCTTCGCTTGGTCGATGATACACGTATCTGATCAGTTACGGCTCTGTTTACCACCTACTGCGAAAAATTATTCCAGAGATTGGGGTCTGAAGAGGTAACTGTATCACGATATGTGTGTGTCTTGGCTTGTTGTTCAATTGCGGAGTGGTATTCGCCACGGCAGCGCCTGCCTTACTCGGTATTTCCCCGGAACTTGCCGCAGACGACTTTTTGCTGGCTGCTCGTGTGCTTGAGCTACTGTAGCTTGTCCTGGCCTTAGGCATCGAGTAGCGGAGGTCGCAACTAGGACGTAGATTGGCTTAGAAACCTCGCTTGAGGAACGCTCGTCCCTATTTAGCTATATCATAGGGATCTGCCTCTGTTTGGGACGTTCCGGTCGTCGTCGACGTCAAAGAGAGCGAGGTTGGGTTCCCTTCTCTCTCTGTCGTCGATCGGCCTCGAACACAACCCATTCGGATCCGCCCGAAGGTAGCTATTAGGAGCCCATTGTAGTGGCAGGCGAGTTAGTACTCGCGACGGTGGAACGCCGGGGTGCCGCTCTTAAGACTAGGTTAAGTTCGTGGCGGATGCTTCTTGGGTTGAATTAACAAAGTTCGATGATACACCTATCTGTTAAGTTAGGATTTCTTGCCACCTACTGCGAAAAATTATTATTCCAGAGATTGGGGTCTTCAAACTAACTTTATCACGATGTGTGTCTTGGCTTGTTGGTCAATTGCGGAGTTGTATTCGCCACGGCAGCGCCTGCCTTACTCGGTAATTCCCCGGAACTTGCCGCATACGACTTTTTGCTTTTCATGTGCAAGCAGGCGTTTCGTTGCGCGGACAGTATTAGCAGGAGCAGGAGCAGGAGCAGGAGCAGCAGTGTTTTAGTAGAGGATACGGTTCAGACGCAGTGGGACGTTTGACTGAGAAAGGAAGGCTACCATCGGACTGAGGTTGTAAAAAGAAAGCTGGAATGTCCTCCGAGTCCCAAGACTATCGATCATAGCGATCGGTATGAGGGATCGGGTCGAGTATCCTCCTTCGTATCTCAATGCCTTTGCATTCGCTTGAGTTCTCGGGTCTTATGCTCTCTTTCAGTCACACCTGACCAAATCGTGCTAGTACCATGTATTTTGCTGGGCTTGGGAACGGGGATCAAAGGACTGTTTGTTACGGTGCGCTACGGAAAATCCTGTCCACGATTTTCCTATACGGACGCGACTGTGCATCATCCTTCCTCGTTACTCAGGTCTTGCGCATTTATGGGGGGCCGTCGGGTGTGCTGATCGCGCGGAGTTCTCGTGGAATCTACTGCTACTGCTGCTTACGGTTCAGACGCAGTGGGACGTTTGACTGAGAAAGGAAGGCTACCATCGGACTGAGATTGTAAAAAGAGGGTGTGCCATGTCCTCCGAGTCCCAATATTATCGATCATAGCGATCGGTCTGAGGGTCCGGGTCGAGTATCCCATCCTCGTATCTCAATGCCTTTGCATTCGCTTGAGTTCTCGGGTCTTGCGCTCTCTTTCGGTCACACCTGACAAAATCGTGCTAGTACCCTGTAAATGCTGGGCTTGGGAACGGGGACCAAAGGACTGTTTGTTACGGCGCGCTACGGGCGCGACTGTGCATCATCCTTCCTCGTTACTCAGGTCTTGCGCATTTATGGGGGGCCGTCGGGTGTGCTGATCGCGCGGAGTTCTCGTGGAATCCACTACTACTACTGCTGCTGCTTCCGCTGTTGGTGCTACTACTGTTCGTAGGAACTTGGGATATGTAAGGCTTCTTGGCAATGACACAGTGGGAGAAAGTTGAGGGAAATGTAGAGATACAACGGTCTGATGTGATGTGGTGGCGAGTATCGACGGTCGTCAGAAAGCGTTCGCAAACATAAATGCGGTGCCGGACGGCGACTTGACATCTCGTTTAGCGTGATCCGTTGGACCGTATCGGTTGCCCCGGGGAGTATCCGAAATCGTTGTCCAAGAAGTCTTCCGTGGAACGATCAACTGTCGGTCATCGTGGCCACTGACTCACGAGGACGGTGATCCAGGGTTCTCCAGAGCGCTACCTACCTTCTGTTAGTCAAGTAGGTGAATTCTCGAAAGTACTAACAGAGTTGCCAAAAGGAAGGTAGCGTGTATGGGTTCCCTCGCCTTACTCGAGTGTATTGGTCGCGGTGATGGTCTGGTTGCGTATCCCGGGGTTTCGTTTTATCCCAAGTTTCGAGCTGAAGCTGCCGTGTTCGTGTTTTGCTTCCTTTGTTTCGCTTACCGCAAATAAAGTTGGCAAAATCCGAGCGGTAGCGGGAGTTGGTATTATTAATCGCGCGAGCAGCTTTAATATTATTATTATTAGCAGCAGCGATGCGCTTGCTTGTGCGAGGCCTCAAAAAGGATGACAAAAATAAATACTCGAAGAATGATGCTTCGGGGGTGCCCAGACGGAGGGGGACCTACCTGGTTGATCCTGCCAGTAGTCATATGCTTGTCACAAAGATTAAGCCATGCATGTCTGAGTACCTGCCGACCTTAGGCGAAACCGCGAATGGCTCATTAAATCAGTCACGATTTACGGGATTTTGTGAAATCCTTACTCGGATAACTGTGGTAATTCTAGAGCTAATACGTGCAACTAGTCTCCGACCCCGACCTTGCCTCGCGCTCGGTCGGGGGAAGGGCGCATTTGTTAGAACCAAAAACCGGGTGGACAGTCGGGTTGCGGCAATCTGCTGCTGCTGTTCGCTGACTGCCTTTCTCAGTTTCTAACTGTGGGGCAGCCTCAGCAGCAGCAGCACAGCATTCGTCCTCCTCGTCCATTCCTCTTCGGTTATGTGGTGACTCCGGATATTTCTACAGCCGAGCGCTGAGGCCTTTGTGCCGGCGCCGGATCCCACGAGTGTCTGCCTTATCAGCTTTCGATTGTAGGTTATTCGCCTACAATGGCTGTAACGGGTAACGGGGAATCAGGGTTCGATTCCGGAGAGGGAGCCTGAGAAACGGCTACCACATCTAAGGAAGGCAGCAGGCACGCAAATTACCCAATCCCGGCAAGGGGAGGTAGTGACGCGAAATAACGATGCGGGACTCTTCCGAGGCCTCGCAATCGGAATGAGTTCGATGTAAAGAAATGGACGAGGATCCATTGGAGGGCAAGTCTGGTGCCAGCAGCCGCGGTAATTCCAGCTCCAATAGCGTATATTAAAGTTGTTGCGGTTAAAAAGCTCGTAGTTGGATTTCTGATGCGGACCGGAAGCCCACCCAAGGCGCGCTACTCGTCTACGGGGAGCTGCGTCCCGAAGTGGTTCTTCCCGTGTCCCTCGGCAAAGGGCCGTTTGGTGTACGCTTCTTCGGTTTGTGGCAAGGGTGCCGAGTTTTTAGAGGCGCAGTCCAACAACCTCTTTCCCGGCTTCAGGGGTCGTCGTACGCGTCTCTCGCAGGCGGCGTCGACGCGTTGGTGTTTTCTGTGTCGCTGTTGAGCAAGCCGGGTTTAGCGAGGGTCGAGCACGTAGAGATATCCTTCGGCTTTCCCCTGAGCGAATCCCGTTGGCGCTGTTAGCTCGTAGCGTGGCATTATTTCGAGAGCGGTGTTTCTCTTATCCTTCCCTGGATAGAGTTTCGGGTTTGCATCCGCTGCAACGGAACAGGCGTTCGCCTCTCCCCCGTAAACCCTCTCATTCGTCCGTTGTCTCGCTCGTCCTCCCGAGTTCTTCTTGAGCGCTTCCGTACAACCAAACCGATTCGCTTACGCCGTCTTCTTTTAGTAGACGGGTCGGCTTCTCGGGCGGAGTGTGTTCGAGCTGCTCGGGTGCGACACCAAACGCAAAAGTAGCGATGACAGCGGCGGGTGATGGTTCGGGTGGACGCGACTCGCGCTGCTGTTTGTAGAGTTGTTCTCCCGGCTCTAAAAGGGGATCGGTTCGCAGATCCCGCGATACAAACTCGTGTATTTGTCCCGCTGCAAGCGCACGTCAATGATACGGGTGCCACTCGATGAAAGGGGTTTGCAAATTAACGTAGGTTTCTCTACCGGCCTCACCGCACCGTGCTTGTGGCGATTACAGGGCACTACGCGCTCTTCGTCGTTTCTTCGGAGGCGCCTCTGCGGCGGTTTCGCCCCGGCTGTTCGGGTAAATGCTGCTGTTGCTGTCCTCTATTTTTCGGTTTTGCCCCTGCGCCTCAATTCCGTTACAACGCGTATTTCCTCTCGGTTTCCCGCGTCGTAGGGAACGATGAAAAACGGGAAGGTTTAAGGCCCTTCGGATGTATGTCGCATTTGCTCTTTCGTGGCGGGTCAGCGTACCCGGTGGATCCCTGCCGGCTCCGTGTTTAGAACAGTCGTCGGTTTCTCGCGGGGTGCTCTTCACCGAGTGTCCCGCGTGGCCGACAAGTTCACTTTGAAAAAATTAGAGTGCTCAGAGCGGGCTAAAATATTTACGTCCGAATGGTAGCGCATGGAATGATGGAACAGGACCTCGGTCCCGCCTTTTTCAGCCCGGTTTTTCGGAACCGAGGTAATGATTAAAGGGGACAGACGGGGGCATTAGTATTGCGGGGCGAGAGGTGAAATTCTTGGACCCTCGCAAGACTACCTACTGCGAAAGCATTTGCCAAGAATGTTTTCATTAATCAAGAACGAAAGTTAGAGGATCGAAGGCGATCAGATACCGCCCTAGTTCTAACTATAAACTATGCCAACTAGCGATCCGTCGGCGTCATTCCCACGACTCGACGGGAAGCCCCAGGGAAACCAAAGTTTTTGGGTTCCGGGGGTAGTATGGTTGCAAAGCTGAAACTTAAAGGAATTGACGGAAGGGCACCACCAGGAGTGGAGCCTGCGGCTTAATTTGACTCAACACGGGGAAACTCACCAGGCCCGGACACTGGAAGGATTGACAGATTGAGAGCTCTTTCTTGATTCGGTGGTTGGTGGTGCATGGCCGTTCTTAGTTGGTGAAGCGATTTGTCTGGTTGATTCCGATAACGAACGAGACTCTACCCTGCTAACTAGTCGGCGGATCGACTCCCGAGATGGGGTTTCCGACCGCGGGGTTTTGCGGGCGGGGGTCACCCAGGGCCGTCGTAGCTCCCGAGGGGCGGTGTCTAAGGCCGCTGCCGCTGCTGCTTTCCGCCATGGGTAAGTGCGAAGCTGATGATGATAAGGATGGGAGTTACGTGCCGCGCGAACAGCCTCCCTCGTGGGGTTGCCGCGCGTATCGTAGCTTACCTTCCGTCCGCTCTCAGTCTTTGCCTACTGCCTTTTCGGTGTGGGAGTAGTAGTGCGCGCGGTACATTCTCGCTTTTCGGGGTCGAAGTTGCGGCGGTTTCCTAGGTCCCCGTCCTGCCTCGTTCGTCGGGCCTCAGCGAGGGGCGTCCGTCGTAATATCTTCTTAGAGGGATCGGCGGCGTCTAGCCGCAAGAGAAAGAGCAATAACAGGTCTGTGATGCCCTTAGATGTCCTGGGCAGCACGCGCGCTACAATGTAGGGATCAACGTGCTTTCCCCCTCCGAAAGGAGCGGGTAACCCGTTGAAACCCCTACTCGATTGGGATTGGGGATTGTAAGTGTTTCCCATGAACGAGGAATTCCCAGTAAGCGCAAGTCATCAGCTTGCGCTGATTACGTCCCTGCCCTTTGTACACACCGCCCGTCGCTACTACCGATTGAATGATTCAGTGAGGGCATCGGACTGGCGCCTCCGGTAGCCGTCGTTTCGTACACCAAACTCCGCTTCGGCGGGGGCGATCGGCGGCACCCTAGGCTGACGGAAAGATGTCCGAACTTGATTATTTAGAGGAAGTAAAAGTCGTAACAAGGTTTCCGTAGGTGAACCTGCGGAAGGATCATTAGCGCTCTTTATGTGTGAGGGGGTCGTCTTCGGCAGGGTTAGCAGCTGATGTCAAAAACTGTCGCATTAGTACTAGTAGCAAAATCAGCAGTAACAGTCGTTTCTCCCTCTACCGAACTGGTGGTTTGGAAATAGAGTTTCGGCTGCTACTGCTGCTACTAATGCGGCAGCTACTGTCATCACGCTCGCTAACTCTGCTGCAGCGGCATCCCATCAGGGTGTAAAGGTTTTGCCATTCGCGGATAAGGAAAGTTGACAGCAGGTGATGGTGCTGTTTTGCCGGCACTCCCTCTACCAATAACTATGGTGGTTTGGAAAAAGAGTGTCGTCGACAGCAGCACTATCACCACCCCCTTATCCCTACGAAGGCATTATCCTTTATTCCTCTGTAGTACCTATGCTGCGGCGGCAGAAAAAAGTCGAAAACTCCCTCTACCGAACCCCCAATAACTCTGGTGGTTTGGAAATAGAGTTGAGACTTGCCGTTGATAGGCTGCCGTCCGTAGCTGGTATGTGCAGAAAATCAAAGCCAGTCGCCTGATGCTGCTACTGCAGCAGCAGTAGCTGACTAGCGATCGCTCTCCTACCTCTACCGAACTCCAATAACAATGGTTTGTTTGGAAATGTAGTAGTTCGTATGCTAGTACTGTTGCTGCTGCTGCTGCTGCTGCATTCAGGCTTTAGTAGGGACATTTGTTGTTGATGTTGTTGCCAAGGCGGTGCCGTCGTCTCTCCCTCTACCGAACTCCAGTAACTCTGGCTGTTTGGAAATAGAGTTTCGGCCGGTTCCGCTATCGCAGCAAGTGTCGCTACTTGTGCTGGTTTTGCTCAGAGTGTAAAGGTTTTGCCATTCGCGCCTTGTTCTCGGAGCGGCAGGCAGGCAGACTGGAACAGTTGGAGTGGCGGCGGCGACAGCAGCAGCGCAGCGGTGGTAATGGCTGACTGGATTGCTACGTTTCGCTCCCTCCTTCCTTGTTTCTCTGTTCTGTTTCTGTTCGTTTCGGGTGGCAGGCAGGCAGGCAGGCTGGCAGGCAGGCAGACTGGAACAACAGTTGGAGTGGTGGCGGCGACAGCAGCAGCGCAGCGGTGGTAATGGCTGGCTGGATTGCTACGTTTCGCTCCCTCCTTCTTAGTTTCTCTGTTCTGTTTCTGTTTTGTCTGTCGGCTCCTCGTTCCGAGTCTCGGTCATAGTAGGTGGAAAAGTTTCCGAACCGTTTGCGCGCCTTGTTCTCGGAGCGGCAGGCAGGCAGACTAAAACAACAGTTGGAGTGGTGGCGGCGACAGCAGCAGCGCAGCGGTGGTAATGGCTGGCTGGATTGCTACGTTTCGCTCCCTCCTTCCTTGTTTCTCTGTTCTGTTTCTGTTCGTTTCGGGTGGCAGGCAGGCAGACAGGCAGGCAGGCAGACCGGAACAACAGTTGGAGTGGTGGCGGCGACAGCAGCAGCGCAGCGGTGGTAATGGCTGGCTGGATTGCTACGTTTCGCTCCCTCCTTCTTAGTTTCTCTGTTCTGTTTCTGTTTCTGTTTTGTCTGTCGGCTCCTCGTTCCGAGTCTCGGTCATAGTCGGTGGAAAACTTTTCGAACCGTTTGCGTGCGCTTTTCTCGGAGCGGCAGGCAGGCAGACTAAAACAACGGTTGGAGTGGTGGCGGCGACAGCAGCAGCGCAGCGGTGGTAATGGCTGACTGGATTGCTACGTTTCGCTCCCTCCTTCCTTGTTTCTCTGTTCTGTTTCTGTTCGTTTCGGGTGGCAGGCAGGCAGGCAGGCTGGCAGGCAGGCAGACTGGAACAACAGTTGGAGTGGTGGCGGCGACAGCAGCAGCGCAGCGGTGGTAATGGCTGGCTGGATTGCTACGTTTCGCTCCCTCCTTCTTAGTTTCTCTGTTCTGTTTCTGTTTCTGTTTTGTCTGTCGGCTCCTCGTTCCGAGTCTCGGTCATAGTTGGTGGAAAAGTTTTCGAACCGTTTGCGCGCCTTGTTCTCGGAGCGGCAGGCAGGCAGACTAAAACAACAGTTGGAGTGGTGGCGGCGACAGCAGCAGCGCAGCGGTGGTAATGGCTGACTGGATTGCTACGTTTCGCTCCCTCCTTCCTTGTTTCTCTGTTCTGTTTCTGTTCGTTTCGGGTGGCAGGCAGGCAGACAGGCAGGCAGACCGGAACAACAGTTGGAGTGGTGGCGGCGACAGCAGCAGCGCAGCGGTGGTAATGGCTGGCTGGATTGCTACGTTTCGCTCCCTCCTTCTTAGTTTCTCTGTTCTGTTTCTGTTTCTGTTTTGTCTGTCGGCTCCTCGTTCCGAGTCTCGGTCATAGTCGGTGGAAAACTTTTCGAACCGTTTGCGCGCCTTGTTCCCGGAGCGGCAGGCAGGCAGACTAAAACAACGGTTGGAGTGGTGGCGGCGACAGCAGCAGCGCAGCGGTGGTAATGGCTGGCTGGATTGCTACGTTTCGCTCCCTCCTTCCTTGTTTCTCTGTTCTGTTTCTGCGCGTTTCGGGAGGCAGGCAGACAGACAGGCAGGCAGGCAGGCAGACCGGAACAACAGTTGGAGTGGTGGCGGCGACAGCAGCAGCGCAGCGGTGGTAATGGCTGGCTGGATTGCTACGTTTCGCTCCCTCCTTCTTAGTTTCTCTGTTCTGTTTTGTTTCTGATTTGTCTGTCAGCATGCAGCTAGTCTCGATGGCATCGTCCTTTATTCCTCTGTAGTACTATGCGGACCGGCCACTGGTGTCTCCAACCGTAGTAGCAGTAGCAGCAGTCGTCTCTCCCTCTACCGAACCCCAATAACTCTGGAGGTTTGGAAATAGAGTTTCGGCTGTTGCTCTTGGGGCACACCAGAGGTCTTTCTGCGAAACAAAGGGTGTGGCGAGCAACCCTGCGTGTACCGACAATTTTGTCGGGAAGCGAAGGCGCCCTGCGATGAGGTATAGATAGCTCTGATTTTGTAGCTCATCTGTCTATGCCTGCTTACGCATTCGTTCGAAAAGAATTTAGAGGATCCGATAAGTCTCCCTCTCCCGGTTCTTTTCGTCCTACAACACGGGAGGAATAACATCAACATGAGGAAGTCCTTCTCGGGGGTCGAGGGGCAAAGAAAGCTTTATAATCTCGTTAAATGCAAGTTCTGATGGTGCCAGTCGCCGGCAGGCAGCATCGGCAGTAAGTAGAAAGCGCAGTCGGTCTGCTACCTCTACCGAACTCCAATAACAATGGTTTGTTTGGAAATGTAGTAGTTCGTCTGCTAATGCTGCTGCTGCTGCGTGCCGGCTTTAGTAGTGATATTTGTTGCCTGTGCGGTGCTGCGTCGTCTCTCCCTCTACCGAACTCCAATTACAATGGCTGTTTGGAAATAGAGTTTCGGCCGGTTCCGCTCTCGCGGCAAGTGCTGCTACTTGTGCTGGTGCGTGCAGAAAATGAAAGCAAACATCAACAGATCTGTGTGTGTGTATATACCAGTCGCCTGATGCAGCAGCAGCAGCAGTCTAGTCATCGCTCTCCTACCTCTACCGAACTCCAATAACAATGGTTTGTTTGGAAATGTAGTAGTTCGTGCGCTAGTACTGCTACTGCTGCTTTCAGGCTTTAGTAGTGACATTTGTTGCCTGGGCGGTGCTGCGTCGTCTCTCCCTCTACCGAACTCCAATTACAATGGCTGTTTGGAAATAGAGTTTCGGCCGGTTCCGCTCTCGCGGCAAGTGCTGCTACTTGTGCTGGTTTTGCTAAGGGTGTAAAGGTTTTTGCATCGTTCCTTTATTCCTCTGCAGTACTTAAGCTGCGGCGGCGGCATAAAAAAGTCGAAAACTCCCTCTACCGAACCCCCACTAACTCTGGTGGTTTGGAAATAGAGTTAAGACTTAATGTTGCTGGGCTGCCGTCCGTTGCTGGTGCGTGCAGAAAATGAAAGCAAACATCAACAGATCTGTGCGTGTGTATATACCAGTCGCCTGCTGCAGCAGCAGCAGCAGGAGCAGTCTAGTCATCGCTCTCCTACCTCTACCGAACTCCAATAACAATGGTTTGTTTGGAAATGTAGTAGTTCGTGCGCTAGTACTGCTACTGCGGCTACTGCTGCTGCTTTCAGGCTTTAGTAGTGACATTTGTTGCCTGGGCGGTGCTGCGTCGTCTCTCCCTCTACCGAACTCCAATAACAATGGCTGTTTGGAAATAGAGTTTCGGCCGGTTCCGCTCTCGCAGCAAGTGCTGCTACTTGTGCTGGTGCGTGCAGAAAATGAAAGCAAACATCAACAGATCTGTGTGTGTGTATATACCAGTCGCCTGATGCAGCAGCAGCAGGAGCCGTCTAGTCATCGCTCTCCTACCTCTACCGAACTCCAATAACAATGGTTTGTTTGGAAATGTAGTAGTTCGTGCGCTAGTACTGCTGCTACTGCTGCTGCTTTCAGGCTTTAGTAGTGACATTTGTTGCCTGGGCGGTGCTGCGTCGTCTCTCCCTTTACCGAACTCCAATTACAATGGCTGTTTGGAAATAGAGTTTCGGCCGGTTCCGCTCTTGCGGTAAGTGCTGCTACTTGTGCTGGTTTTGCTAAGGGTGTAAAGGTTTTTGCATCGTTCCTTTATTCCTCTGCAGTACTTAAGCTGCGGCGGCGGCATAAAAAAGTCGAAAACTCCCTCTACCGAACCCCCACTAACTCTGGTGGTTTGGAAATAGAGTTAAGACTTAATGTTGCTGGGCTGCCGTCCGTTGCTGGTGCGGGCAGAAAATGAAAGCAAACATCAACAGATCTGTGTGTGTGTGTATATACCAGTCACCTGCTCCAGCAGCAGCAGCAGGAGCAGTCTAGTCATCGCTCTCCTACCTCTACCGAACTCCAATAACAATGGTTTGTTTGGAAATGTAGTAGGTCGTGCGCTAGTACTGCTACTGCTGCTGCTGCTGCTTTCAGGCTTTAGTAGTGACATTTGTTGCCTGGGCGGTGCTGCGTCGTCTCTCCCTCTACCGAACTCCAATAACAATGGCTGTTTGGAAATAGAGTTTCGGCCGGTTCCGCTCTCGCAGCAAGTGCTGCTACTTGTGCTGGTTCTGCTCAGGGTGTAAAGGTTTTGCCATTCGCGGATTTGTAGATTGCTAGTGCTGCTCTGCGCGCGCTTAGATTGCTTTTCTCTTTCTTCTCCTTCGTTCGATGCTTAGGCGCTAAACGTTTTTCAACGCAGGGGATTTTACCTCAGATTCCTCTCGATCCCTTTAACTAGATGCGGGCAGCTCTAGTTAAGGGGGGGTAGGGAATTGGCATCCTGGACCGAGATCGTTTATCGCGATGTTGCCGAATAGGTACCGAATGAATGAATGAAAGAGACAGTCGCAGGCAAAGTAATCTGAGCTACGCACGCAGCTAATCAATCTTCAAAGTCCCGGTGGTATCGTCCTTTATTTCTCTGTAGTACCTAAGCTGCGCCGGCAGGAAAAGTCGAAAACTCCCTCTACCGAACCCTCACTAACTCTGGTGGTTTGGAAATAGAGTTAAGACTTACTGTTGCTGGGCTGCCGTCCGTAGCTGGTGCGTGCAGAAAATGAAAGCAAACATATCATCACAAATGTTGATACCAGTCGCCTGCTGCAGCAGCAGCAGCAGCAGGAGCAGTCTAGTCATCGCTCTCCTACCTCTACCGAACTCCAATAACAATGGTTTGTTTGGAAATGTAGTAGTTCGTGCGCTAGTACTGCTACTGCTGCTTTCAGGCTTTAGTAGTGACATTTGTTGCCTGGGCGGTGCCGCGTCGTCTCTCCCTCTACCGAACTCCAATAACAATGGCTGTTTGGAAATAGAGTTTCGGCCGGTTCCGCTGTCGCTACTTGTGCTGGTTTAATTTGCTGTTTGCTTTCACGAGAGATAAAGCTTTCTTATTCGCCCCCCGGTTGAGACTTTCTTTTCCCGAAGTATCCATCAGTATGGTTAATGCAGCTGGTACGAAGGCGGCTATCTTCCCTTTCCTCTTCCTTTTGCCTCTTAACTGAAAAACGGAGAAAATATGGGATAAAACAAATAAACAACTCGTGGTAGGGGATCACTAGGCTCGTGGGTCGACGAAGACCGTTGCAATATGCGGAATTAACCCGTCTTGCAAGTGACTTCAATGTCGACAGGTCGAACGCACATTGCGCCTCTCCACCTTGAGAGGAATGCGTGTTTGGGGCACGGAGTAAGGACTTTCCAAGACGCTATTTTTTAGCAGTGGTCGAATCGGCTTCGGTCTTGGGGTTCTTACCACCACCTCATTCAGCGAGTTTTTTCTTTATTTTGGACGTTATCTCTTTTTTTTAGTTGCACTAAGAGTAACGCTCATAAGTTGCCGGAAAGAAAAACTCAAAAATCGCATTCTTTTCCCGGAGAGGCACTCCTGGGCAAGTGTCGGTTTTTACTACAAGACCTCTGTTTCGGGCGTGTGTAGGGCGTTAAGGAACCTGGTTAGGAGCGACACTTCCAATTTGGCAAAGCCATAAGAGTGCACAAATGTCTCGCCAGGGGATGTTTCGTCACGATAGCGTTCCGTCTCATTGTCATTCTCTCGAATCACTCACGTTAAGAGACTAAGTACCCTGGACGTATTATAGGCGTTGAGGCTTGGCGAAAGAAGCGTAGATCGTTGGGCCGGTGGTGAGGATCCCCGGTGTGGGCGTATTTAGTGCTGGTGAAACTTGATCGACTCCGCGCGAAACGACTAGCGCGGAGGTCTATGAGGTCGTTTCCCAGAATATGCTATTTATTGCTCCCCGCCTCACCTCGGTGATATTTACTGGGTGGCACGTGAATGAGCGCTATTGGTGGCAAGAAGCTCAACTAGGACCACACCTCATCGCCGTTTTTGTCGCTGCGGCGTTGAGGATAGTTGCCGGGGTCGCATACTAGTTGAGTGGAAGGCTAACCAATGTGTCTCCTTCTCGTGGCGGAATGTCAATAAAGGATGACGGGATTGTTCGACATGGAGTACGGAAGCCCCTAGCTTAACGCAGAGGAAGAAACCCCCTATATATAAAACTCCCGCCGTGGGGATGTTTTACAAAATTGGTTTCCGAGCCTGCGGCTTAAGCGGTCCTTCTCCAAACGTAATAATCCCGAACTCCTGCGCTTTATCACCCAGATATTATTATCCCTTAAATTTTTTCTGACGTTCTCGATGATCGCCTGGCATTGCTGTCAACTCAACTGTCTCCCTGTACGTCCTGTAGGGAAAAGCTTTTCGTTGCATATTCGAGTCCTTGGACGTTCGCGGGGCGCCGAGTGCGCGGATGTGCTCATAGCCTTAGCGTCGTCTTAAGTACGTAGCGGCTCGAGGGTAGAGAAGAAAAGCAGCATTATTATTTTACACCTTCTCGAAGGTTAAAATAAAAAGTATCTCCCTCGTCCGCGACATGACGATCGCGATTCCTTGTGAAATCATGAAAAAAACTCTGATTCCAAGTCGCTTCGCACGCGCTCTTCTCGTTTTCTCAGCCGATGCTGCGGTAGTTCCCTTTACCGACCCAATTTAACGAAGCTTGGGTCGGAAAAGTGGAACACGTAGCTGTTTCAGCAGCGGGAGCGTCCGGCAGAGCAGCTATCCGTCCGTCCGTCCGTCGATTCTTCCTCTACCGAACTTGCAATAACTCTGCTCGTTTGGAAATGGAGTTTCTTCGGCGGCTTAATCAGCTGCTCTCCTGGTCGTTTCTTCAGCTGCTGACACAGCTGCCTCCGCTGCGAAAACTCCCTCTACCGAACTTGCAATAACTCTGCTCGTTTGGAAATGGAGTTTTCATTTTGGCCGCTTCTTCAGCTGCTGCCGCGCGTTCATCAGTCACTACCTCTCAGCAGCAGTCGTTTCAACCTCTACCGAAACCTCAATCACAATGCGGTTTGGAAATGTTGAGCGACGTCTAAAGCTGCAGCTGTTGAGATGTAGTGTCTGTTGCTTCGCTAGCTTCAGCTGATAATGTTGCTGGTTTTGTGGCCGATGTTGCAGTCGTCTCTCCCTCTACCGAACTTGCAATAACTCTGCTCGTTTGGAAATAGAGTTTCGACTGTTGCCTGTAGCTTCCGTCTCCGTAAATTCTGGTTTAGGTGGTTGTAGCAGCAGCAGCAGTAGCAGTTGCAGCGTTCTCCCTCTACCGAACTTGCACTAACTCTGCTCGTTTGGAAATGGATTGGGCTGCTCAAGTTGCCAAATTGTTGCTGCTTCTGCTGTTACTACTGCCGGCCGCTTTTACGGTTTCAGTTGCTGCCGGTTGGTTGAGAAATACGGGTTTGAGCGTGTAAGAAGGAATTGCTCGCGACACGAGTTTCTTTTCGCAGGAAGGGTTTCGTGACGGTGCGCGTGTGGAACGCATTGATAACGTCTCATCTTAGGAAAAAAAAAGAGGATATTGCTGCTGCTGCTGTTGGTCGCTTTGTGCGTGCGCTGGTGCCACTTGTGGAACTTTTCTCTCACTCTTTTTACTAAAAGTGAGAGCGATCGCGCAAACAATTGCTTGCAATTTCCTTCCTCTTTTCTTTTCTATCTTCTCGCTTTCGGACGGGCTGCTGTTGTTGAGCGTGCGTAACGTAACTGAAACGCAATGGTCATCACCTAGACTTCTTTCGCTCCCTTTGGTTGATAGAGAGACCATTTCGAGGGAAGGATGCCGGTGCTATTACTGTAGCTGCTGCTGTTGCTACTGTGTCGCCTTTCGAAAGGGATGCACGATCGGGTGCGGCGGGCGTTACCCAATCAGGCGTTTTCCCACTCCGCTTCTTGAAAAGAAGGGTGTGCGGAAAATTGCGTGTATTGGTGTTAGCGCCGTAGTTGCCAAAGTCGCTCCGATTGTTGTTCTCCTTTCGACAAACGCAAAGGGGCGCATAGTGGCTGCTGCATCAGCATAAAAATTTGTATCAGTAATAGCGTCGGTGTCTCTCTTTCTCGAAACAGGTTTTTGAGGGGACGTTAACAGAAGTCTGGTGGTGCCATCTCGAATTAAGTTTCGTTTCGTGCGCTGTGTTGCCGGACCGGCAGCAGCCTTGAAAAAAGAAAGAGAGATAGAAGGAGGGGGGGAAGAGGAAGGAAAATTTGCGCGACGCTCTCATGACAAAACGCTGGAGATGAGGGAAGGTTTGTTTGTGGTATTAGCGCATAAGCATTGTGTTGCCGGATGGCGACCCGCAGTAGTAGTAGCTATCCTGAGAATGAGACGTTGTGTTTTGTTAGTTCCTCGCGTGCGCTCCGTCCGTTTCTCTTTCCACTGTTGCCGAATGCGAAAGAAACTCAAAGTGCACGCTTTGTCGCTCGTCGTATAATAGCGCATATCAGAGAGCCTTTTCGCGTAGTCCATGAGGCAGAGAGTTACTTATCATCTTTATGGTGGTAAGTTAGTGCACGACGGTATTAGTAGTCGCTGTTTAATCCGCTGCTGCTAATGCTGCTGCTGTTGCTGCAATGAATTTTGTTGCTCGGTCGGTGGTATTCGTGTTAAATGGGGGTGGCGTCACCTGAAGAACGCTAACGCAGGAAATTAACCTAACGAATATCACCGTACTATGCAACCCTCATCATTGCAAAAGCAGCAGCAGCTAATAGGCAGCAGGGAGAATACGTCGCTACCGTAGTGGTGATGGGAAAATTATTTCCTTTGCTGCACTTTATTGTCGGCGGTATATCTCTTGATCGGGGGTGGCGTCACCTGAAGAACGCTAACGCAGGAAGATCAATAAAAGAGGTATATCATCACAGTATTAGTGTCAGCAGCCCTACAGTAAGCGGCGGCAGCGACGCCGTTCTTTCTGCCATCCTCTGGATATTACGAATTGTGCCTAAACCGACCTTGCTTCAGGAGAGAGTACCCGCATAACTTAAGCATATAAGTACGCGGAGGAAAAGAAACCAAAAGGGATTCCCTTAGTAAGGGCGACTGAAAAGGGAGGAGCTCAGCGCGTAGGCTGCAGGGCCGAAAGGTCCTGTGAGCGATGCCGCGTATGGGAGTAATCGTGTGGAAGCCGATCCGACCCGAAGTGTTTGTCGATTGCAATCCCGCTGGCCATAGAGGGTGTTAGCCCCGTAGGGTCGTTGCCTCGGTTTTCCACGTCGGTTGCTCTCGAGAGTCGGGTTGCTTGGAAATGCAGCCCTAAGCAGGTGGTAAACTCCATCTAAAGCTAAATATCCCCACGAGACCGATAGAGAACAAGTACCGCGAGGGAAAGTTGAAAAGAACTTTGAAGAGAGAGTTCAAGAGAGCGTGAAACTACCACGAGTCTAAAGCGAATGAGCGTTCGTACCCGAAATGGTCGGCTTCAATTCACCCCGGAGGTAACGCAGCGTCTGGTCGTAAACGTTAGTTGAACGGATCCCGGAGATTCTTTCGGGGATTTCCCCGGAGTTTCGATGGTCGACCGACGTTTCAGGCAGCGAGCGCCGAAGGGGGATGCACTGCTGGCCGAAGTAGGGCACCGCGGCCGTTCGAGAGGTGTCGATGACACGGGGGTCTGGGAAACCGCTAATTCTCGTTCCCGGATAGGCAGCAAACCGCTTGCCGGTTTGAAGACGCCGCCGGGTTTTCCGAGTTTGGCGGGGCCGCCCCGTTGCTCTGACGGCCTCTCGGACGGTTAAATGTTGTAAAGTGTGCTCTTGACTGGGGGTATACGTCCTCTCACCACCTCAGCCGCCCCTGAGGAGGCGAAGTCGTGCCCCCGCTATGTCTCGCAGCGCGCGACGCGGTGTAGTTTGCGACAGCTTACTCGTCCCGTCTTGAAACACGGACCAAGAAGTCTAGAATATGCGCAAGTCAAAGGGCTGTCTAAACCCCAAGGCGAAACGAAAGTGATCCTTTCATAGGGCTGATCCGTTTCGGGGTGCGTGCGTAGGTATTTCTCCAGGTCGCCGGTGTCGCCCTCACGGGTTATTTCGGCGGTGAGTGGGTTTGCCTCTGGTCTCCCCCCGATTAACCACCCTGTATGTGGACGGCGCAAGCCCGGGGCCCGCGCCGCTCCTTCTCGCTGTTAATGCCTAACCGGCTAGCTGCTTCCCCGTTTCCCAAACAATTTATGACAAATTTTTTTTGTCTTGTTCTTCGGGGGACGGGGCACGTAGTGGTCGCGTTTCGCAGGCTTGTTAAGTTGAGTAGCGGGCTCTCCGAGCGCATATTCTGGTACCCGAAAGATGGTGATCTATGCCTGGCCAGGATGAAGCCAGGGGAAACCCTGGTGGAGGTCCGCAGCGATTCTGACGTGCAAATCGATCGTCAGAGCTGCGCATAGGGGCGAAAGACCAATCGAACCATCTAGTAGCTGGTTCCCTCCGAAGTTTCCCTCAGGATAGCTGGTGCTCGTTTCGCGCATTGAGAGTTTCATCCGGTAAAGAGAATGATTAGGGGTCCTTGGGGATGAAATTTCCTCAGCCCATTCTCAAACTCTAAACGGGTGAAGAAAAGGGTTCTTTCTTCATTGAAGCCTCTTTGTCGAATCCGAGTACTTAGTGGGCCATTTTTGGTAAGCAGAACTGGCGCTGTGGGATGAACCAAAAGTCGAGTTAAGGGGCCTAAGTACCGGCTCATGTAGAACCAATGAAAGGCGTTGGTCGCTCAAGACAGCAGGTCGGTGGCCATGGAAGTCGGCATCCGCCAAGGAGTGTGTAACAACTCACCTGCCGAAGCGACTAGCCCTGAAAATGGATGGCGCTAAAGCCGGTCCCCGATACTCGACCGTCGAGGTAGTAACGGCTCTTCCCTTTCTCCTTCACGGGAGGGGGACCGTCCCGGATATGTAGGGATGGATAGGGTCTCGAAGCCTCGACGAGTAGGAGGGCGCGGGGGTGGCGCAGAAGCTCATGGCGTAAGCCGGAGTGGAGCCGCCTCCGGTGCAGATCTTGGTGGTAGTAGCAAGTAATCGGATGGGAACCTCGAAGGCCTGTTGCGGGGAAGGGTTCCTCGTCAACTGCGTTTGTACGAGGGGTAGTCGGTCCTTAGCCCGCGGCTAACGCTTTGTTAGTCGTAGCACCGCGGGTTTCTTTAATGCAATCCAAATGAGATTTCACCGTTTGCGCGCCTTGTTTTCTCGGAGCGGCAGGCAGGCAGACTGGAACAACAACAGTTTGAGTGGCGGCGGCGACAGCAGCAGCGCAGCGGTGGTAATGGCTGGCTGGATTGCTACGTTTCCGCACCCTCTTTCTTAGTTTCTCTGTTCTGTTTCTGTTCGTTTCGGGGGGCAGGCAGGCAGGCAGGCAGACTGGAACAACAGTTGGAGTGGCGGCGGCGACAGCAGCAGCGCAGCGGTGGTAATGGCTGGCTGGATTGCTACGTTTCGCTCCCTCTTTCTTAGTTTCTCTGTTCTGTTTCTGTTCGCATCGGGTGGCAGGCAGCCAGCCAGGCAGGCAGGCAGGCAGACTGGAACAACAACAGTTTGAGTGGCGGCGGCGACAGCAGCAGCGCAGCGGTGGTAATGGCTGGCTGGATTGCTACGTTTCGCTCCCTCCTTCTTAGTTTCTCTGTTCTGGTTGTTCGGGTGGCAGGCAGCCAGGCAGGCAGGCAGGCAGGCAGACTGGAACAACAGTTGGAGTGGCGGCGGCGACAGCAGCAGCGCAGCGGTGGTAATGGCTGGCTGGATTGCTACGTTTCGCTCCCTCCTTCTTAGTTTCTCTGTTCTGTTTCTGTTTTGTCTGTCGAAAACTTTTTCTCATTTGGATGAAATGATGTGTTTCAGATTTTTCCGTCGGTTGCGCTGGTGCGAAAGGGGATCCGGTCAATATTCCGGAACTAGGCGCGGGGAAGATATTTATATCGTGGACTTTGGACACGCTCGATGCTCCTGGTAACGGGAGATATTGCCTCAGCCACTGGTGGCGGTCCGGGGAGGAGCTTGCTCTTTTCTTCATAAGGCGCCGCGGGTCCTGGAATCATTTCGATAGGAGAAAGGACTTAGACATACGTGGTCGTCCGAAGAGCGTCGCATTTGTTGCGGCGTCCCGCGTGCCGTTGCCGGTCCTTGAAACTGTGGTGGAGGGTGTGCTCTACTTACGAGTCCAATCTTCGCGCCTGTCCGTACCCAGAACCGCATCAGGTCCCCGAGGTTCGCAGTCTCTTGTCGCTAGTCGAACGTAGGTAAGGGAAGTCGGCAAACTCGATCCGTAACTTCGGGAGAAGGATTGGCTCTGGAGGGCGGGCCAGTCGGGCCTGTCTTCGGAAGCGGCTCGGGCGGGGCTCGGCGGCCGTTCGGTCTGGATAAGGACTCCATTGCGGTTTCCGATGCCGGACGGACGCGTCGTCGTCCTCCCCTCCGTGGACGAGGGCGGGCTAGGACGGGGGTTCGTCGCGCGGCAGCCGGCAGTTCTTATTGCCGCGCTGCTGTCGGCGAGCTGGTTGGTTTTCAAAGGGGGAGATCGCAGCAATGCGGTCTCTTTCCAGCTTTGGCCTTCCATCCGTCTCGGCTGGCTACTAACGTCCAATTCAGAACTGCGACCGGAACCAGGGCGAATAGCCGACTGTCACAATTTAGATCCACAGCATTCGCGGAATGCGCCTGCAAAACCGGTGTTGGCGCGAGTTATTTTGCCCAGTGCTCTGAGTTGTCAAAGCCTTGAAGATCAATGGAAGCGCGGAGTAAACGCGATACTATTGACTCTCTTAAGTAGCCCCAAATGCTCTCAGTCTAATAGTGACGCGCATTAAGGGATAACAGACTCTCCCTACTGTCCCTTTAACACCGTCGAACCCCACAGGCGAGGGAGCAGACTGCGCAATACATCCGGCCTGCTCAGTCCCTGCCCCTAGTTATTCTGATACGCAAGACGAATCGAATCAGCTGTCGTTCAAAGTGTTACATAAGTATAGACCCGATCAATTAATTCTTTTTGTAGATTTTTTTGCCTTTTGAAACTCTTTTAAGTGATATTTTTGAACGATTTGTTGAAAAAATGTAAGCATCATTATAGTGAAAAAGGATTATTTGTCAAATTTAACAATTAAAAGATTTATAGAATCATCTGGTATTGAATTATGATAGTTTAGTCAGACTCGGATGGGTTATAACTCTCTCAGGTCCGTTCTGACAACCAGTCGGTACAGACAATTTCTAAGCGTGTCCTCCGAATGCGCTTAGCGATACGTATAGACCTTAATTTATATTTTTTGTTAGAATCATAAAAGAAATGATGCTTTATGTAACGGAAATCATAGATAATAAGAGTTAATGAGATTTTGAAACCGGTGAGGATACAGTTCAAATATTACGTCCAGACTATATTACCCTTTACTCTAGACTCGATCAGTCTCATATAATTAATAAGCAATTCAACCCAATTATTACCAGAATACTACATATCTCTCTCGAGGAGTAATTTTTCATCATTATGACCCGTAAATCTAAGTGGAATAAATAATTATACCAGCTAAAATCATTTTTACATATATTTATGCAAAAGGATTGTAGTGTCGTACTTTTCGATATATATATTTCGCGGGAATAAGCATAATATAAGTTAGATCTTAATGAAATCTCCTGACAATCATTCCATCTTTTAATAATACTCATATATTGTAATTTGATGTAGTTATGACCATTTTATAGTGTACTAATTATAATATAATAATGATAAATTAATATTGATATAATGATAAAAAATTATTATAATAAAATAATGACTATTGTAAGGAGTGAGGGGTGTAGTGTCGTCGATAATACTCATAATAATAATGGAATCAATAATATCTGCATTTAATATATAGATAAATTATACTTAACTAAGATGGACGATTGGAGTAAGAATCGCAGTGAGAGTGGAATGACTCGGATCGCATCGTTAGTGGCTCATCTCGCATGGGGATGATGATGATGTTATGATGATTGATGTGATGATGATGATAATAATTAATTAATAATAATAAATAATAGTATTAATAATATATAATAATAATAATCAAGTAATAATAATAATAAGTAATAATATAATAATAATAATAATAGATAATTTATATCTTTAAAAATAATAATTGATAACATGCTCAGAAGAATAAAACTATTATTGGGAAGATAGATCTTGAACAGTTCGGTCGGTAGACCACCTCTTCTCATAAATTTTTCTTTATTCATACCAACTCTTTCTAAATATCGCACTGAACTCTTAAGTTATGAGGCGCGCCTACCACACATGCGGAGTTTGTCGACCCTTTATGCCAGACATGCAATGGTGTGTAGGTTTTACGGGTCGACTGTTGGCAGGAGCTTTGTAATTTACTTTGGTTTGCAAATGACACTTTCTTTATCCCATCTCGTTCTGTGTGTTGACAAGGATTGTCTCTCGTGGAGTTGGCCGCAACCTAAGGCAAGTATTTGCAAAAGTGTGTTGGATTGTAAAATGTTAACGACTTCATATCACATCTGGCGCGTAGTTTGGGCTCACGTGTTCCAGCCAGAAGGTGGGGGTCGCTGTGTGCTCCGCGGTTAACAGAGTTTCGTAATTTTATATACGTCATTTCCGGTTCTTATCTCTAGCGCCTTTTTTTTAACGCTCGTAACGTACGGTATCTGAATATATGAACTCTATAGTGTTACACGATTGGGAGTTTTATACTGGTGTGGCTCGGTGAATATATACTATTTCTGTACAAAAAGAGAACGTCAACTTAGGTATGTCCCATATGAGTACCAGTATACTCATGAGCTGAGTGATCATAGAATTAAACCTCGCGTAAGAGTGCAAAATGATAATAGGCAAAGCTGGTTGGCCGTAAGTATTTATCAGTACGATTACATGGACGAGTATTAGAATAAGCTCGGGCCTTACTACGTAATTCACTTATTTTTATTGACTACTCTTATAGGTGGAGTTTTTTGAGCAAGAGGTGTTTATACATATGATAAAATGTTTAACCACATAGTGAGTGTGGGTGAGTGTATAGTATAACTGGCTTTATTAGCGGCCAGCGTTTCAATATTAAGCTCGACGTTCGTCTTTAGTTGAGTCTCTTACTATAGATGTCGTATTATATTTATTACTTTTTACGTTAATACATTTGCTTATATATATAACTGATGTGGAATAATACATCGCCTATATAATGTGTCGGGTTTCATCATATACGACTATAATCGTAGGGTGAATCGTAATCATAGTAAGGCATAATATATAGACTCCGTCGTATACTCAGAGTAACAGGTATGATTAGTTACTATATTATATATATATATTAGAATACTATATATATATTATATATACTCTATATTATTATATATAATCCTAACTACTTGTGTATATCTCAAGTAAACGCCTGAGGTATATATGACTAGATTAGTAGCCGTCGCTTCTCTTAGTGTTTTACAGAACATCGGAGAGGAAGCGTACAGTTTCTCGACTTGGTTTTTTTTTTTTTTTTAACATGGAGTCGAGTTGCTTATACTTATCTTTATACTAACTAGGATTGAAGCTTTCCAGTGGTGATGAAATGATTCAAAAGTAAGACAATCTTTTTAAAGTAATCTATTGTATTTTAAATCACATCCCAATTGATATGATTCAGGACTCAAATTGTATTGTGAAACATGTGAACAGGACATCTTCGGAAAGAAGATTACGACAACTTTGACAGAAAAACCACATTTGATAGTAATTCGCAGATCAGCGTCTTTATAAAGAAGCATTATGTCATAAAATGTAAAAAAGCAATTCGCGTGCGTCTATGAAACATATCTCGAAGAGGGTAACTTGCACATCTAACAGCAACCACATTTATATTTGAGGATTTCAGCGTGGTTGAGAGGCTTATTTAGACCAAAAAGTTGTAAAAAAAACAGAGTGATTAGAATAGAAAAAAATGTTAGAGGAAAAAATGAATTTAGGGGCTCGGACGAATGGGGACAGAGGGGGAGAGCGATTTATCCGACATTAACCGTCGCGTAGGGTCTCGCTTTCCAGGGGTTTCCTGGTCGTAGTGGCGTTGTGCTGTGAGCGAGACTAGACCCTCCGCGACGCAACATTACCCAAAGAGCGTGTATTGCGCTCTCCCTGCGCGCCCTCGCCCGCCGAGCACGGGTGAATATTTAGTGCGTGCCATGGTACAGTGGTGCCCCGGGAACGCTCCGTGAGAGAGGAGAGCTCCTCCACTCTCTGTCGCACTCCTCTGCGACTCTTACCTCTTTCCGGTGGTATTATCTTTAGCTTCTACAAAACAGAATTATATACAAAACAACGTCCAAACTCATCGGGAGTCAGGTTTCCCACGCTCATCCTGGTGCGTTATATTCATTATTCTTGTATTATCATGTCTGCTCGGCCTCTCTGTAAATTCAGCGTGAGTAGGATTGTGCAGTTGAAGTTCATACCACAAACCCTTGGGAGCTAAAATACTGAGAGATAGACTAGACAGAGAACAAACCAAAATTAAAAGATCCCAAAAATGCGGAGTACGGTAAAACATAACAGGTCTAGGTGATACGCAGCATCGCGCTGCCTCGAATACTATCTACATTATCATTCTGGGATATGCGGGTCGCTAGGTCAACTATGTAGGACCGTTGTGTGAGCGCATATATGTATAATCTAGTATTAGAGTGATTTCGCGCTATATAGTATACTCTCTAGTAGTACATAGTATAGCATTAAGTGGGATCCTATAGGCTTTAGCCTACTTCTGCAAAGTAGGTAATATAAGGAGTAAGATGTAGTAAGATATATCAATTAATAGGTGAGTTCAGTTATAGATCTAGTATTATCTCACATACTTCTAATTTAGGCTCATTTTCATTACCGTGTTATATATACTCATATGCATATATTTGGAAATCCTTAGATATCATGGCTAATTTTTACAGTCATAATAGGATTATCTCAGCCGATATAATTCGTATTTGGTTTAATCATATAACGACATTTTATCATATATTGTATATGTCCAGTCATCAGTATATATATATAGGTAGTGTAAGTAGTTTGTCGAGTCCCTTCATTCGGGACGAGCGCTTGAGACTTCCCTTTAGTAAACTAGGCTGCAATATTTATTAGATCTGACGTCATAATTGTTGGGCTAATATTATTATATATATATTATATAGAGAGAGAGAGAGTAGGAGAGATGAGAGAGAGGAGAGAGAGAGAGACTCGTGCGGGAGAGAGAGAGAGAGGAGCCCGTGGTTGCTCACCATAAGTGTTCATGGGCCTGTGGTGCCTTACTTTCAATATTAACTATAATAATATAATTTAAAAAAATATATATTATCAATAGTACGTCAGGTATAGGTGGCTTGCTGTACTAAGTTAGTTTATTACTCATATTTCTACGACGATAAGTACATAGGTATTATTAAAATAATATATTGCTATAGTAATAAAAAAATATTTTGAGATGAAAGTTGTATATATGTTTTGATGTACTGATTGTTCTAGTTAAAGTTTGCTGAATAGAGTAATATTATCTTATATTAGTATCTTAAGTACTAGTGTCAGTTTATCCAACACTAATCGATATTTTTCGTAGTGATAAGTAATTATTGCAAGCCTCATAAAGATAAGTGCATTTGTGTCTAATTATGTACTTTTATTAAAATTCCTCAGCGCTCGTTTACTCGTCAAGATTGTGATCGTATAAATATAATCCCCTCTCGAGTAAATTTTAATCCCTGCCTACATAGTATAGTAGTCGAATGAAACTACTATTTTATTAGTAGTATACTTATAATAAATTATAACGGTTAGAGCTCTATATAGTATTATGATAGTATAAAGACTACTAAGATAAGGGGTTTCGATAATGTCAGAGACGTAATATGTAAAGGTACTCTAGGATCATTCAGCCAACGGACTTGGGCTCAGAGAGTGTATAGTATTATCCTTAGCTGATTCATCCAACTCTTCAGTTCACCTCTAGTGTGCTTGAATAAGCGTTTTTCGAATGGAGGATATATATATAATATGCGCTTACTCTTTTATTTGCATCCTAAGGATACATGTAGCTATTCCCGTATGCCTCGGGACTTCTCGTAAGTTAATCTTGAATCTCTGCATAATAAGGTATAGGTAGATGATGACTGTATACTTATCCCTTTTCATACTGATGTGCTGTAGCTACAAATTTCATAGTCAGGGTCGAAGAGTTTATTTAATTCCAGTGATTCTTGGTATGTTTAAATATATCGAGAGATCTCATAGTAGGTTATTCTCTACCGCTCTGAAAAAGATCTAGCCCTCAGCCTGTCTCGATCTAAGCTTTCTCTCGTGGGTGACATGCAACCCTCCAGTCGTACGTTGATTCTTAGCTCGAGTGAAGTTACATTTGCAAATCATAGCCTCCATATAAGCTACTTACTGATGCTATGAATATATAGGCGGGGTATAATGGAAAGAGATACACTAGTATATAACGGTAGAGGTTTAGTCTGACGAAAAGTTTGTCTTTTACTCTAACTAATTTAGTACTCTCGCGCCGGAAGCCTTTATAATCTATCATATTTCCTTGGTAGATCTTGGGTTCTCCTGATGGACAACTATTTCTTTCGTGGTGCCCTTCGTTGCTCTCCATAAAGCAGTACTCGTTCTGAAATCTAACTTCTTAGTAAGTGTGTCTTCCTCCTCTATTCGCTCTGAAGTGCTTCCTTGTGCTAATGTCAGCTCGCAATCTTGGAAAAGGCCAATCTCTCCTTCGGCGGCCCTATTGCTCAGTGTCTGAGAACTCAACACCTGGACGTTCACTTCTCTCGCTTTTTGCTATTCCTCCCACTCGTCCCTCGACATTCTCCTACCTCCCTGTTGTCGCTATACATAGTGCCTGTTTGTGACGTGGGATTGTTACATGTGACGATTCGGTGCCTCTTCTGTACTAGGGAACGTCGCTCGAGATGGACTCACGCACGTAGTGCAGAATGTTCGGGAGGTGGCCCGGGATTTTGCCGCTTCCTCCCCACTTTACGTCCCCTTTGAGTAATTTGATGCAGGTGTCAGCTTCCCTCTGATGCCTGTAGCGCCTCTGCGTCACCATTTCCCGCCTGTGCGATCCTATTGTCTCCGGATTACTAACACTTTTCTCAGTTTACGAAGAGGAGCTTTTTCTTCAACGTGCTTAGAACAGTCAGCGGCATCGGTGCGACCAACCGTAATTTTCTTGCAACAAGGAAGTTCCTCTGGCTGATTCTCTGGAATCATATTTTCGTTTAAACTTTTATCTCGCTATACGCTTACAGTTTACCTCTCGTCTCTCGAAGTCTTTAAGATTGGGTCTGTTGATTGCACTTCTTCTGCAAAACTCTCAATCCTCGACGATTCTGAGAATCTTTGGAGTCTCGATTAATATTTCTCTCTCGATCATGCTCAGCTCGACGGGAACTGTTCTCGCGGCTGGAGGTCTATGGCGATTGACTTTCCTATCTTATGATTATGGTTTTCACCGCTTAGGAACTACGGGGAAGACTTGCGTGTGGCACTTGACACTACTCAAAGCATATGTTTGCTGTGTGTATATGGGCACGTTCAGCGGCACTGACTAATCTGTCACAAGTTCCCCTCTTTGCTGTGTCTGCTACCTCTTTCTCTTATGGCTGTATCCACTATGGTGCATATCAGTATTTCTTTCAAATCTATAGCAACTCTATTGGCTCGTACAGTTGTTGCGTGCTGCCGACATTACTCTCGTGTTCGTTTCTCGTGATGTCAAAATACATTTTCAGGCGATTCCTCAGGATTTCATCTGCTCATTTCCTGCTCTCTATTTCTTCCTACTTGTTCTTATTATTATATTTGGATTCTACGGAAGAAGGAGAATAGGAAGAACTTCGAACGCTACTTCCTGACCAATTCCCGCCGCCAATATGAGTACGACTCAGCGTGTCATTTCTTACAACTCTACTCTCCTTTCTGTCTGCCATGTCTCTAGTTTATTCATACTTAATGGGAATTGGAGTCTCTTCAGATCGCGCTCTCGATTCTTTCCGATTCGTATTTCTCGTGATCTGGATAGAATTTACTTCGAAGGGACTCTGGGAACGTAGTTCTTACGGTGACAGTCTCTGTCCGAGCTCGCTACGGAAATTCGGTTGTACATAATCAACTTCTAATCACAAATCTGCACTCTCGGTCTGAAGGACAACCTATCTTTCTTTTACACCGCTGTTACTGATACTCCTGTTCTCTCGCAGTTCATATACGTCTGCTCCCTAGTGGTTTGAACGAGAATATGAAAATCCAATGTAGACGCTGTGGAACACTAACACAAAATGGAAAATGTCCCTCTAGGTAAATGACTCACGTATCACAACAGGTCGTTCTTCTTTGCGCGCTTTGACACGGCTGTAAAGGGCGAAACTAGGAGAGATTCTCGTTCTAGATAGGTGCGCTGACTTTTTGTCTATCCTTCTCGGGTCTGGCTCACAGCCTATACATGCCTCATCCCGCCCTTGTATGGAGTACTGCGCTCATATCTGGGGGGGGCGGCTCTGTTTTCACTCGGCTTTTGGATAGGCTCGAGTCAAAGGCGAAAAGGTTATAAAACTGTTTCGTACTTTTCAGTTCCCTTGACCCTCTATATTTGCGCGCGCGATGTTGGTGCCTTATCTCGTTTTTCTATCGGTACCGCAGCGCAGGGTTGCTCGAGGGAGTTATCACTCGCGTAGCAATGTTCACCTTAGTCAGTCCCTCGCTAGACTACTAGGTTGCGGTGCTCTGTCCTGCACATGAGTTTTTGTGTTGATGTAGGTAATTCCAGGGCTTTTCCGCTGCGGTGCTTCCTTCTTTCCCGCACATCTGTTCTGTGGAATTTCTCTTCCATGCACTTCTGGTGTTCTTCCTGCTGAATTTAATTTCCCCCACTTTAAAGCCTGCGGTCTGTGCTCATCTGCGTAGTAGTTTATTTTAGTTGTTGACTTCTGGGCGTGTAACACCCCCTCCTTGAATAGGCTCTGGCCGTGAGTGGTACGTGCGGTGACAACCGGCTAAAGGTATATAATAATAACCTAGTGAGCAGTAGGTACCTCAGCTATATATATATATGATATATAAGCTAAATAGATATATGGTTACCGATACTATATTACTATTACTTATAATAATCCGAAGGGAATTGCCTCCATAAGTTTATAATATTTACTGTGGGCTGTCACGTAATGCTGATACGGCTATAAGTTTGATATAGCTAGGTATAATTGGCCTGTATCTATATATATATACTTATAATAATTATATATATTATCAGGGTGGGCACTTCCGCTCTTAGTCCGCTTGCGTCGCTGTCGGGCTCTCCGGGGAGCGGACTACAGAATTAGGTGCGAGGCTTATCGGACGTTGCGGAGGACGTCAGTGAAATAGTTAGCGGCATTGTTGCACGTGCCGGAGGAATCTGAACTATAAGAGTTTTCCGTTCTACATGTATCTAGTTAAGCTACAATATTTGTGAACAATACAAAACAATATGAACGTATTAAGATACTTACTTATAGGATGGTGTCTCTCACCGTGGGTTAGACCTCAAGTCAAGTATAGATTTTCATATCTCTCTTAAGTTATCGTGACACCTCTAATCTGATACTTTTCTCTGCGTACTAGAATTAATTGTGGTTATTTCTGAGAATATATAGACTTCAATTAGGGATAGAAACTTTGGTTCCCTCAGAAACCTCGAAGCCAGCGCGGTTCGTGTTTGATAAATCTTGGAAGGTTGGACTTGACCCTTACCGTAGGTATAAGATAAATAGAACCATTTAATATAGTTTCAGATATGTTCATATAGTTTACACTAGAATGGCTAATGTAACGTTTTTCTATAACTTTAATAATATATGATTATTGACTTATTAGACATCTCAGACCTCTCAAAGAAGAATATACCTTAAGCTCGAATACTCTGTACAATCCCCTCGTAAAGCCTATAATATTCGTACATTCCAGCAAAATTTCCGCGCGAGATAAGTATGAAGTTCTCAGGGAGTAGAAATAGGTTACTGCTCGGGGGCGCGGTAATACTCTAATAATACTAGTATATATTTGATTGAATAATGTAACATTCACTAGCTGATGGCCTATGTGAGTAGTATATAGTTAGTACGGTGACTGTAGTACTGAGTATGTGATCGCCTTTAATTAGCCGCACGCTTTACAGTTTCCTACTGATGATACGCACATATCAGTATCCGTACCTTGGCATAAACTGCGCCTCGGCGAAGAGATCGTCGATGGGACCGTATTTATAGAGTAAATATTCATTCATAGCCTCGTCTTAAGCCCCCAGGTCACTTTTAGTAACTAAACCTTTCTCGGTACACAGAGCTTTTTTTCTGCTCGTCAGCTCGCTTCTTGTGCTAATGCGCTGTTTTTCTGTATATAGATAGTGGCCATACCCTGGACCGCTGGTTCTCTCGCCTGGGTTCTAGAAGGACATATGTCAGGGCATAAGGAGAGTCCGGGACGTGACGCTTACGCTACCTATATATAGAGCTTTCTGACGCTCGGAGCTAAGTTGTATATACTCTCAGGTTGGACCGTTGAGACACCGATGAGTGTGTACTCCGCCCCTAATCATGTTTTATTACTCTAAGTAGGTAACTATAGTACTGGAGCCGGGTATTACTCATTTTCTCGCTCACGGCCGTATTTACTGGACACCATGTTTAGGGTATAATATCTATCCTTAATCTCGTGACGCTCTTTGGTCTAATAATCAGTTTACGGACACGTTCCTTTACTCGGAGCTTGGATTAGCTGAGTAAACATAATGTATTAAGGTCAGGATCACGACCCCATTAAGTAGTATTATATATACTATTATATATTTTGATATATATATAATATAATAAGTAGTTAGATATTCTTACGTCCGCGACAATTCTATCGCCGCGCGCAGCTTTTCTCAAAAAGATTCATGACGTAGTTTGTGGTGCTGACGAACTTTGGTATAATATAATCTCTTATAGGTATGGGACTAAGTCTCGAATCCTGTAATTTTCAGGTCTTGGTGCTAGTGTTGTCTATATGTATAGGGTGGTCACGCCCGAGTGTGTGCGACGGTCGATTATTGGCTCCATAC
>JABUQX010037657.1:0-40000 GCA_015478945.1 Trachelipus rathkii
GACACATACACACTAGTGTCACTTATACGCTCACATTCACTATGACTCTTATCACACTATGACAACTTATAAGCCTTACACTCTCCATAGACCACTTACATCTTCACCGCTTAGATCACTTACACACCAATCCCATAGACAACTTAACACTTACATCATACACACTATGACACTTATAAGCACTTACACTAACTCATAGACACTTACACTAGCCCATATACATTACACTCACACACACACACACACACACACACAGATACACTTACATTTACAATCACACACTCGATATTTTGATGCCTCCAAATTTGATGCCTTAACTTGATGCCCAGCATTTTCTTTTCAAAATATACTATGATTCATACTTAAACATTTTTTATTAAAAACATACACTTTACATAACCTTAAAGCAAGAAATCAGTAAATCAATAGAGGTGTGGCCTAACACCAAGTGGGGATTAGTATGCTTTTGTTTACTGCTTTACTACAGCAACATATTCGTTTTACTGCTTTAACTCATGTTTTACTGCTTTTAACTCAATATGTTTTTACTGCTTTAACTCATATATTTATTTAACAGTTACATACCTTAAAGTGTAATCAGTAAATCAAACGCTGGGCCTAGTCCATCAGGGGGGATTAGTATCTTTTGGTTTTTACTGCTTTACTGCTTTAACTCATATGTTTTACTGCTTTTAACTCATGTTTTACTGCTTTACTCATAGTGTTCTGCTTTAACTCATATAATTTATTAACATTACGATACCTTAAAGCTGTATAATCAGTAAATTCATAAACGTTGGTGCCTACATCAGGGGATTAGTATGCCTTTTGTTTTACTGCTTTACTGCTTTTAACTCATATGTTTTACTGCTTAAACTCATATGTTTACCTGCTTTAACTCATATGTTTTTACTGCTTTAACTCAAATATTTATTAACATTACATACCTTAAAGCTGTAAATCAGTAAATCAATAACGTGGTGCCTAGCATCAGGGGGGATTAGTATGCTTTTTGTTTTACTGCTTTACTGCTTAACTCTATGTTTTTTACTGCTTTAACTCATGTTTTTATTATTTAACTCATGTTTTTACTGCTTTAACTCATATATTATTAACATTACATACCTTAATGCTGTAAATCAGTAAATCAATAACGTTATTGCTAGCATCAAGGGATTAGTATGCTTTTGTTTTACTGCGTTACTGCTTTACTCATATGTTTACTGCTTTAACTCATGTTTTAACTCATTTAACTCATATGTTTTTACTGCTTTAACTCAAACACATAAATTTATTAACATTATGTTTTTTAATTTTTGTTTTAATTACTTTTTATTATTTATTATTATTTTAATTACTTATTTTTATTTTAATTATTTTTAATATTTATTTTAATTATTTTTAATATTTATTTTAATTATTCTATTTTTTATTTTTATTTTAATTCTTAAGTCTCATTTACTTCATGTCTATTAATTTAAACACTAGAAAATTAACACCATATCACCAACCCTATAGAACACTTACACCTAACCCATAGACCTGTACACTTACACTCACCCATTAGACACTTACATTCATATACATTACATCTCAACCCATACCACTTACACTCATTACACTTACCTCACCCATGATACAACGCACACACACACACCACACACACACACCACACACACACACACAACACATCACACACTTACACGACACCCAACGTAATAATTTTATTAAAACATTTTATGTTTTTAATTTAACACGTACATTTATTTAACTCATTCAATTATAACTAATATTATTTCAAATTTCTAAAAGCTTCCATAATAAATCAGGTTGTATCAATGAATAAAGAATTTTATTATTAAATGTTAATGCTTTTTTGTTTATAAAATTTTATAACTATCAGTTTTAAAATAATTTTAACTAAAATTTTATTTGAAATTTTAATTAAAACAAATATTTTACCATACCTTCAGTAAATCAGTAATTCAGTAAGGCAAGCCCCTAGCACCCCTCTACCCCAAGCTATGCACTGCTTTATTGCTTACTGCTTTACATCATCCTTAGCCATGTAATAAGTATAAAAATAACAAAATATGTTCTTCTCTGCTAACATAACATGTATTTTATTAAAATCATTCTAGCTTTTTATTTACAATATCAAGTATTTGACTGAGATGTTGATGATTCCTTCAAGTTGACGAGTAACAGTTTCTAAGTTTTTTAAATAAAACAAATTTTCTTTATTATTATTTTATTATCGCATTACATTGCACATCCAACACGGAGAAAACACAACACCCCACTCCTACAGATACGTAAACTGACCCTCTCTGTAAACATGGATTGAAATAACTGCTTTATGCATAAATTTAGGATATCCTTTTTTTGTCCTTCGGGCGATTTTAGGCGCTAATACCATGTCTCAAAATATTATTTCAACTGACTCTTTTCTTCTGTAAATATTGTGTGCAATTAACTACGTTAGGCCTAAATTTAGGTCTAAATTTAGGATAAACCTTTTTTTGTATCCAAGGCGGATTTAAACCTAATACCAGGCAAAGGTGAACTCAGTATAGACAAGAACTGAGAATCAACTTTAATAAATATATTTTCAAACTGAACATGTTAGGTCGGTAGATCCTTTAAGCAAGGTAAGAAGGAAATGTTTACCTTTCCTGTGAATGGATGGAGTAATCCTTATCTCTATATGACGGTACATGTGATTGGTCGAGAATTATTTTATCACTTTCTTGGTTTTAAGGTATGTAATAACCCCCTCAGGGAGGGTCTCCGGAACCCCCGCTCTTTGGTATTTGGGTGTCACGGGGGGTTCCTCTGCCCTCCCCTACGGGGTTTTTACACACCTGAAACCAAAAAGCGATAAAATAATTCTCGACCAATCACATGTACCGTCATATAGAGATAAGGATTACTCGATCCATTCACAGGAAAGGTAAACATTTCCTTCTTTACCTGCTTTAAAGGATCTTACCGATGACATTTTCAGTTTTGAAATATATTTATAAAGTTGATTCTCGAATCTTGTCTATACTGGAATTACCTTTTGACCTGGTATTAGGCTTAAATCCGCCTGGATACAAAAAAGGTTTATCCTAAATTTAGACCTAAATTTAGGCCTAACGTAGTTATTGCACCACATTTTACAGAAAAAGTCAGTTGAAATAATATTTGTCAGTGGTAATTAGGCCCTAAAATCGCCCCGGGTATCAAAAAGGATTATCCTAAGATTTATGCATAAAGCATGTTATTTCATCCATTTTACAGAGGGAGGCTCAGTTTCGTATCTTGTAAGGATGCGGGTTGTTGTGTTTTCTCGTGTTGGTTTGTCAATGTACGATGGATAATATATAATAAAATAATAAAGAAAAATCCGAATTATTAAAAAAACTTTGAAAATATTTTTAGTTTTAACATTGAGCGAATAATATAATTGTAGTGAATAATTGTTATTTTTTAAATAAAAACTAGAATGATTTTAAATAAAATACATGTTATGGTTAGCAGATAAGAACTTATTTTGTTATTTTTATACTTATTACATGGCTAAAGAGTGATGTAAAAAGCAGTAAGTCGAATAGAACAAAGCGTGGCCAATAGTTGGTGTAGGGGGTGCTAGTGGGCTTGCCTACTGAATTGACTGATTTTGAATTGCTTTTAAGGTATGTTAAAATATTTGGTTTTTAATAAAATTTCATAAATTTTAGTAAAATTATTTTAAAACTTGAATAAGTTTATAAAATTTATTAAACAAAAATATTTAACAGTTAATAATAAATTCTTTGTTCAAAGATAATGATTTGTTATAGAAGTAGTTTAAAGAACTTTGAAATAAAATTTAGTTATAATTGAATGAGTAATATAATGTTCGTGTTTAATTAAAACATAAAATGTTTTAATAATTATTACGTTGGGTGTGTGTAAGTGTGTGTGTGTGGTGTGTGTGTGTGTGTGTGTTGTGTGTGTGCGTGGTATCTGGGTGAGTGTAAACGTGTACATGAAGTTAAGTGTGTATGGTTGAGTGTAAGTGTAATATGAATGTAAGTGTTCTAATGGGTGAGTGTAAGTGTAAGTGTCTATGGTTGTGTGTGTGTGTATGTGGTTTGGTGTATGTGTGTTTTAATTGTTCAAAATAAAGCTGGGGGGGGTTGGGGTTTTTGTTAAATAATAAGACATGAAGTAATGACACTAAGTATAAAATAAAAATAAAAATAATAGAATAATTAAATAATATATTAAAATAATTAAACTGCAAAAGAGGAGATACCTAAAACTGAATAATTAATGACTAATATAAAAATAATATAAAAAAGTATTAAAATAAAAAACATAATGTTTAATAAATATAATGAGTTAAAGCAGTAAAACATATGAGTTAAAGCAGTAAAACATGCAGTTTAAAGCAGTAAAGCAGTAAAAACAAAAGCATACCTAATCCCCCCTGATGCTAGGCACCAACGTTGGTTTGATTTACTGATTACAGCTTTAAGGTATGTAATGTTAATAAATATTGAGTTAAAAGCAGTAAAACATATGAGTTAAAGCCGTAAATCATGAGTTAAAGCAGTAAAAAAAAAACCAAAAATAAATGGAGTTAAAGCAGTAAAAGCAGTAAAACAAAAGCATAATAATCCCCCTGATGCTAGGCACCAACGTTACTATTGATTTACTGATTTACAGCTTTAAAGTCAGTAAACTATTACGTAAATATATGAGTTTAAGCAGTAAAACATATGAGTTAAGCAGTAAAAAGCAGTTAAGCAGTAAAACATATATGGTAGTTAAAGCAGTAAAGCAGTAAAACAATAAGCATACTAATCCGCTCTGAGATGCTAGGCACCAACGTTTATTTGATTACTGATTTACAGCTTTAAGGTTATAATGTTTAATAAATATATGATTAAGCAAGTAAAACATATGAGTTAGCAGTAAAACATGAGTTAAAGCAGTAAAACATATGAGTTTAAAGCAGTAAAGCAGTGAAACAAAAGCATACTAATCCCCCTGATGCTAGGCACCAACGTTTATTGATTTACTGATTTAAACAGCTTAAGGTATGTAATGTTTAATAAATATAACGAGTTAATAGCAGTAAAAAACATATGAGTTATAAGCAGTAAAACATGAAGTTAAAGCAGTAAAACCATATGAGCTTAAAGCAAGTAAAGCATTTTTAAATATGTAAAACAAAAAGCATACTAAATCCCCTGATGCTAGGGGCATGTCTTATTGATTTACTGATTTAACTGTTTTAAGTTATGTAAAGTGTATGTTTTTAATAAAAAAGTTTAAGTATGAATCATAGTATATTTGAAAGAAATTCTGAGGAATCAAAGTTAAGGCATCAAATTTGAGGCATCAAAAATATCGTAGTGTGTGAGTGTAATGTAAGTGTATCTGTGTGGTGTGTGTGTTGGTGTGAGTGTAAGTGTATATGGGCTATGTGTAAGTGTTTATGGTTAGTGTAAAGTGCTTATAATGTCATAGTGTGGTATTGTATGTAAGTTGTAGTGTCTATGGGTGAGGTTAAAGTGTCCTATGAGTGTTATAGTGCTTATAATGTGTCATTAACGTGTGTATAAGTTGTCATAGTGAATGTGCGTATAAGTGACATAGTGTGTATGTGTCATAGTGTAAGTAAATCTGTGTGTGTGTGTGTGTGTGTGTGTGTGATTGAGTGTAAGTGTTAATATTGGGCCTAGTGTAAGTGTTATGGTTTAGTGTAAGTGCTGTATAGTGTCATAGTGTGTTGTATTGTAAGTGTAAGTGTCTAGGGGGAGTGTAAGTGCCTTGGGGTGAGCGTAAAGTTGTCTATTGGAGAAGTGTAAGTGCATATAAGTGCCATAGTGGTGTATAAGTATCATAGTGTATGTGCGTATAAGTGACGTAGTGTGTATAAGTGTCTGTGTGTTAAGTAAATCTGTGTGTGTGTGGTTGTGTGTGCGGCGGCGCCTCGTGTGTAGTATGTGTTTGGCGTTCTCGAAAAAATGTATCTTAGAAATACACAAGGGATGGCCAAAAAATAGGGTGGGCCAAAATTGACCCATTGGAAGACCAAAAGGGTTGGCAGTGTGTGGTTTGTGGCTATGTGTAGGTGTATGCCTAGTTGTATGGCTAGATGCCAGGTCTAGATTACTGGGCAGGCTAACTGTGTAGGTGTATGGCCTGCTATGTCGAAAATTAGGGTGGCCGAAAAAATTAGGGTTCTCAAAAAATAGGTTATCAAAAAATAGGAATTCTCAAAAATGGGTTCTCAAATATATCTGTGTGGTGAGTGTAGTGTGTGTACGAGTTGGAATATCATATATATATATATATTATATAATATATATTATATATATATATATATATATAATATATTATATATATATATAGATATATATATATATATATTATATATTTATTATATATATTATATAGTATAATATATATATATATTGTCCACGTGACGCTTTAACTATGTGATAGTTGGATCGGCCACGTGGTACTCTCTCTCTCTCTCTCTCTCTCTTCTCTCTCTCTCTCTCTCTTCTCTCTCTCTCTCTCTCTCTCTCTCTCTCTCTCTCTGCTCTCTCTCTTCTCTCTCTCTCTCTCGGCTGTATATATATATATATATAAAATGCAAAATCGAGATGCACTTTTTCTAAAATTTTAATATAGAATAGCTATTTCCAAAATTTGTGCTATGTATAAAAATGATTTATATATAAGTAAACCCCTTATTATACACCACCCCCCCACCCAACCCCCCACCACCTCCCACTGTCTTTTACACCATCCACACCACCCCCACACACCCACCCCACTACCCGACCCACAAGGTACCCCCCCTGTACATCCCCACCCTCCCACCAAATCCCCACCATCCCCACCACCCCACAATACCCTTTTACCCCACCCCCACCCTCCCTAAATCTACCCAACCCCCACCCCAGAACCCCAACATACCCACCCCACCATTTTGTTTATATATTAATGGGGCAATTCAGTACGGAGCCACTTAGTTAAGTTCAAATAACACTTCTTAAGAGGCTACGGAGGCGAGTTGCAGTTCGGTTAATGATGGTATAGGTCACATTTTTTAAATTCCCACAATTCCTTTGTTCATTCTTGTGGGTGGGATGATTCGCATCAGAAGATAGAAGATGTTATGCGCAAGCGCATGATGCATATACATGTATGCGCAAACGTCTGTCATATACAATGGCTAAGTAGTATAAAATGACATGTGGCGACAATTCCCTAAAGAAAGCCCAAGGGGTTCAGGATACCTGTGAAACCTTCCAGAAGAGTACAAGAGCAACTTTATATATATAATATTATATATATATTATAAATTATATATGATATATATATATATATATATATATATATATACGGTGCATAAAACACAGCATATATAGATGGTGAAAGGCGAATTTGAAAATATACTGCTAAGTTCATAGGTTCAATGAAATTTATGGTATAGGGGGTTAGGAAGACCTTCTTGGAGAGCACAGACAGATAAAGCAGTCACGGTGAGTGGAACGGGTATAGAGATACGGTGAATGGAACGGGGTAGGAGGGATGGACTGGGGTGATGAGGGTGTGTGTGTGTGTGTATAAGGGTGAGTGTATGTGTCTATGAATGCATTCGTGGATATTAAAATACATTCATGATCCTACGTGAAATAAACTGAAATATTTCGGATTAAAAAGTTAGATGAGTAATAGAAAACGAGGATGCGAAACAACGAAAAAAAAAAAAAAACTATCCGGCGTGGTGCAGTGCGGTGCGGCTTGGTTCTTTGCTACGATTGCGTTTCAGTCTTCAAGCGCTTTGCGAGGCGATTCGGGCCAATGGAGGCGGCTGCGGAATTTGTTAAAAAACGCGACGATGGCGTGGACGATGAATTTGCGATTCATCCCGACGAAAGCGACGATTGAAAATAAATTAACAAGACGCTTTATAAAACAAAATGATGGAACGCAACGAAAAAACAACAAGGTTGACACCATTAAAAAAAAAAAAGGGCCATGAAAGAACATGAAGAAATAAACTACACAAACTTAAAAATAACTAACTAACGTTTTTGAAAAAAAAAAAAAAAGAGGGTTCTCAAAAAATTAGGGTTCTCAAAAATGGACCGTAGAATACAAAAGGTCAAATATTCCAAAAGGGGGTTCTCAAAAGTAGGGGGGCAAAATAGGGGGGTGACACGTACGTCGGTTGCTCCACATCCGGCTGGCACACCCCTTCGCTTAGAAAGGGTGGACAAAAATTTCGGTGCAATAAGAGGTCAAGGTCAGGTAAAAATTTGGGTTTAATCATTTTTTACCCCAAGGGAGGCCTCCAATATGGAGTAAAAAATTGGTTATCATTTTTCCCCCAAGGACACTACCGGAATCCCTCTATTACTCATATTATTATAGTTATTATATTATTATTATATATCATATATATCTATATATTAATATATATATATATATATATATATATTATAATTATATATATATAATATATTATATATATATATATATATATATATAAGTAATTTGAAATATGCAAAATGTTTGGTATCAGTAAAAGGTATGGCAAAATTTTACCGATACCTATAACCTAACTACTACAAAATTACCGATACGTTAAAAATCGACCGATACCATGGTACCGGTGCATCCACCAATAATATGATATGATATATATATTAATATTATATATATAGTATATATTTTATATAATATATATAATATATATAGATATATATAATAATATATTATATATATAAGTTTACATAAATTCCTTACCTCACGTGCATAGATGTTTTAATCAACTGTTGCAGAATATTTTCAGAAAACTTTATTGACGTTAAATTTAATTAGTTTAAGTTAAACTCAATAACTTATATGTATCATATCAATATAATTCTGCACGATCACACACTTCAACTTGCGAAAATAAACCGTTATATTTACAAGATGGACTTATCTACACAGATTAAACATATCAATGGCATATCGAAAAAAATGTCGTACTTTATAAATCTTAAATTGCCATCTTGAAATCTTTTTAATCGCAATATTAAGATTTATTAGGCAATATTTATTTCATTTTTTAATTTTATTAAGTAACTTATTAATGGACTAATTAAAAAATTCATTCTTGGAAGTACTACATTTTTTTCCTCTCACTAGGTAAGCTTCTTAGTGGTTACCTTGTATGTATGAGGTGTTTTCAAATTTTTTTCACCCCAGTCCTGTTGCTTGCTCTCTATAGTCCCTTGTCAAATGTACGATTTTTCTTTATTAGAATGGATGGGATGTATAAGTGTATGGCGAATATAAATGTTAATTTTTATCTGATCATCGCGGACCCCCTGAGACCCATCCATGAACCCCAAGTTAAGACCCCTAGTCTAGAGCAGCTCTTCCCAACCTTTTTACTCCCGCGTATCCCTTGATTAGTCTTTTCATGTATTAGTACCCTCTTTGCTCATAACTCCTCCTACCTGTCCCTTCACGCAAAAAAAAATGTTTGTTTTTGTTGGATAGTAATGTTCTTAGGGTTAGCTAAATAATCAGAAGACTCTAATTAATGACTTCTTTAGCCTATTATTTTTTATTTTACATTTTACAATTTATTTCAACTTATTATAATAGTATATACCCTAATATCAAAACAAATAAAGACAGCATTGAAATAATTTGTAATCACATTATCTTACTGTATGATGAAAGTACATAATAATTATTAATCTTGATATACAAGTCTTCAAACTTGCCTTTTAATAATTTCAGTTGCTGCTTTCTTCCATTATCAACATTATCTTCATGTACCTCCAACCGGTATGTAGAGTACCACCAGGGGTACGCATACCCCAGGTTTGGAAGCGCTGGTCTAGAGGAATGGCTGGTTCTCAACCTCTGCCTCTGTCATTCAAAGCTCCCCAATTTCACTCCAACCCTTCATTCTCAGAAACTCACCTACGACATCTCAATTCTACGATACAGGCATCACCTTTCCGAGACTTAACTGTCCCCCTGCTTCTCCTGACATGAGCCGCACTTTTGCCAAACGCGGCTCTCCGTAGCAGACTTTTCTAACCCGTGTAAATTGTTCTGTGGAAATCCACTATCGACCTGCAATCCCGCAAGCCCCGCTAACAGCCATAAACCTTTCCCTTGAATCTGTCCCCTCTGTTGTGTCTGTGCAAGACCTTTCTCCTAACACCAATGGTAGGAATTTCTCTCTTTAAAGGGCTGCCCCTATTTCTCCTGGGAAACCTACCGGCCTCTCACCAGCAGGTCTCCCCTTCCATGAAGGTGGACCTTCATCTCGTCGATCACCATTATTGCTTCTGTATCAGGTTTCAGACTTCTTGAAAAATTTTGCGGTCAAACCGTCCTCTGCCGCTCCCGCTATTTCTTCCAAAGAGTCCGTCGTTCTGCTCCCGCAGCGAGATGGTACTCAATATCGATCCCTTGACATCTTGGGAGTTAAACGCTACGGTGGCCCCGCCACTCATTACTCTTTCTTCCAGCTAATATGAATAATGTTCAGATTCTTATATAAATGTTCCGCTTTATTCTTATTCCTCTGCACCTTCTCCTTCCGGGGTCCGCAACTCCTTGTCCCCAAAGGATCGGGAGGACTCTCAGAAGAATTCGCAGATATCCGACCTTGATTGTAGTGCACTGCCCAATCCCAATATTGCAGCTGCGACCCTTGCATCGCCGGCTCTGTTTCGCCTGAAGTGGTCTCCGCGATCTCCCGGACTCAGTTCTCTTCCGTCGCCGGGTTCTGCTGCCCCTTTGGTTTCCATACCGGGGGATGGGGGCACGGTGGTTAGCAGCCACCCTGATGTATCTAGTTTACCTACAGTCTCCGTATCAATCCTCTTTAGTCAAGTTGGGGACATAGTCAGTGACACTCCAAACGCCCATGCTTTGCCACCTTTACAACAGAAAGCTCCTACGGGCCATTTACGATCTTCCGCCCCATGAACCGACGATGCTTCACCTTCCATTGGTGAACTGCTTTCGGTCCTGCCCGTGTCGACGGCTGTGGCCGTGGATCCACCGCCGGTCCTTTTGACATCAGTAGGCCCTCCTGATAAATCTTTCCTGTCTGCTGCAGTTACTGAGATGGAGGACAACTTGGCTCGCATCTTCTGCGACGGACCTCTTTCTGGCACAGCTGTCGATGACACTCCACCGGCTGCCACTAAACCAGTTTCCCTCCTCTATGACTTACCACTCCCCAGGATACACTGCTTCCACTCGACTGGGACACCGGGACCCTCCCATATATTCCCGTCCACATGTTTCTCCGACCGACGATACGAAAAACAGAGACGATCATCTCCGATCGCCCTCCAACTTAAATATTTTTCTATGTCACTTTTCCTACACTGGAATTGCCGTGGTTATCCAATTTTGAAGGATTGATTCGACTCCTAGCCGTTTATAAACCTCGATGTATATGCCTGCAGAAACTCTAGCTTCGTGGGCGTCCCTTTCATCCACCTTCTGCGTATGACACTCCGTTAAAGCTTGTGCACAGAGGAATTTCTGATTGGTGTGGCTCAGCTATCCTCGTTGACAAAAATATCGCGTACTCGCCATTTCCCCTCAAACACACCTTCATATCATTGCAACTAGACTTCATCTACCCCAGGAATTTACAGTCTGTTCAATTTACCTAGCTCCAAGTTGTATATATTCGAAATCGAACTTAGAATGGCTTCTCCGGCAGCTTCCGCCACCCGTCGTGCTGCTTAGTGACTTTAATTTTCATTACCCTTTTGTGGAGCAGTGACTATCTCCCCAGGTGTCACCTCTCTTGTGGAGCTTTTTGACCAATTCTCACTCTGCTGCCTCAACACGGGAGTTCCCACCTATGAACGTTTCGATACGCTTACTTCCTCTTGCATTGACATTTTCTGTTCGCACGTCATCTTTGACCAGTTTTTTTTGGTCTCGCTTTGACGACCATTGTGGCAATGACCATTATCCCATCTTATTACGACAGCTCGCACAAATGCCCAACCTCGGAACCATTCTCCAGTTGGCGCTACGATCGAGAGGATTGGCGTCGTTCTGTAAACCCACTCCTTTCACAGCGTTTCCCTCCGTGGAAAGATTCCCTTCCGTGACTCTGGCATTTGATTTCTATTTGGACACTATTCTCACTGCTGCGATATCCTGCATCCCACGTTCTACAGCTCGTAAGAGATCTGCTGCTCCTTGGTGGTCCCCAGAGTAAGCTTTTGCAAATCGCGAAAAGATAAGGCTCTATAAACTGTATAAACGAACTCCTAATATCGCTAACTTGATATTATTCAAGGCGGCTGCAGCTAGGTCCTGTCGTTTAAATCGACGGTCCAGGAAGCAGTACTTTCATTCTTATACATCTGCTGTCAGCTCCTCAACCCCAATGTCTTCGGTTTATAGAGTGGTTCGGAAAATTTCAAGGAGACGCTATGATTCCTCCACCCCAGTTCTCCAGTTTTCCTCCTCAATTTCCGATACAATTTCCGCCCCAGATCCTGTGGCAGATGCCCTTGGTTATAATTTTTTCAGCATCTCTAGTGCCTCCCGAAACATGGGTGCCTTTCAACATGTTTGAGCCTCTTCTCAACAACCGGACTTCTCGGCGGTACCGGGTGTGGACCTCCAATGCAATCACTTATTTACACTGGCTGAATTCACATCTGCTCTTTCCTCCTGCAAAGACGGTGCACTTGACCCGGACGGTATTTCTTATCAAATGATCCGCCACAACAGTTCTTCGGCTCAGGGTATTCTACTTTGTCTATATAATCGTATATGGGTGGAAAGTTCTTTTCCCCCCCGGCCCGGTGTACAGCTTATGTTGTTCCTATCCCGAAACTCATTACTCTGACCTGCCATACTTGTAAGCTGATGGAGAAAACGGTTGCCTGACGTCTTCTCCCCACCCTCAAGAGTCTTCACGCTTTCTCTAATTTTCAGTTTGGCTTCCGCAAGCACCGTTCAACGACCGACCCTCTTCTTCGCTTAGACCATGATGTCCGCAGGGTATTGCCCAACAACAACATGGCCCTGGCAGTATTTTTCTACCTTGAGAAGGCTTATGATAGTGCTTGGAGGAATAACATTTTAGTGAAGCTCCATTCTTTGGGCTTACGTGGGCTACTCCCCCTCTTTCTTCAGTCCCTTATAGCTCGCAGATCAATTCAGGTGCGGTGTTGCATGATCCTCTCCAGAAACTTTGTTTTTTATGAGGATGTACCACAGGGCAGTGTACTGAGTGTCCTCTTTGCAGTGGGTTTTAATGATGTGATATCTACTGTTCCTCCTATCGTCAAATGCTCCCTTTAAATGGATGACCTCGCCCTCTATGTCGTGGGTGTCAAGCTTCCGTGCATAGAACAACAACGTCAATCTGCCATTAATGGCATCTCTGAGTGAATCAACCATCGTGGCTTCCATTTCTCCCCGACTAAGACTAGCTCTGTCCTATTTCGGAGAAGGGGTATGCATGATCTTCCCCTCCCCCTTCTCTCACCTTTTATAATTCGCCGGTTCTGGCTAAACAAACTGGCAGATTTTTGGGTCTCATTTTCAATGACAACCTCACCTATCTCCTACATATTCGTCACCTTAAGACGGAATGTCGTCGCTCTCTCGACTTTTTGTGCCATCTCGCTTCCAAGACCTGGTGCGCTGAAAGGAAAATTCTTCTCCGTTTATTTATTGACTTAGTTCGATCCGAACTGGACTATGGCTGTGCGGTATACGGATAAACGTCACCTACATACCTTCGTCCCCTCGACCCGATCCAGTATGATGGTCTTCCTATAGCCACTGGTGCCTTTCGTTCCTCACCCAAGGTTAGCTTTGAGGCAGGGCGACAATATCATGCCCTTATCTCTTCGCAGGGAGTACCTCATGCATACCACTTTCATCCGTCTCCAAATCATCGCCATGGGCTCTAACCTCGCTCATCAACGAGGTGTCTCAACAGCCCCAATATTGGCCTTTCGCTACTACTGTGTGCAACATTTTCAACTGTTTGAACATCCCTTTGCAGAAAGTCCTTTCCTATATAAAATGGTGAGGATGCCCTCTGAAGCCTTTCTGCCACGAAGTTCTGCTTCGACTTGTGTAGTTTTACAAAGCACCCCACCCATCCCTACTTATTGAAGGCTACTTTTTATTCTCGCAATACTGTCCAAATGACCGTGCCAGTTTTCACTGATGGTTCCAAATCGGAGGGTGGTGTGGGTGCTGCTGCGGTTTTTTTTAAATTATATGTATAATTTTGCACATAGCAATCGCAAAATCAACAAGAAAAAGGCCAAAACTTTTCTAGCAAAATGTTGAAATCATTTGCACATTGCTAAAATATGCCCATAGAAAAATAAATAAATATTACTGGTAACTAGATACTAGTATAGTTACATGATATGTATAAAAAGATTCAGTTCAAAATTCTGATTACAACGATACCAAAATAAAGATTGAGAATGACGGAAAACCTATGAAATATCAGTTTCCGATTTCAAATTTTGATGACCTTTGACATAGTAGTATGACCTGGCTAGGTCAAATTAGACAATAGCACCCACACAGAATAATATATAGACTTCAAAGAACCTATATATACCCTGCCCTTCCCCAAAAACCTACGAGGGCCGAAAATATCACGAGAAGAAGGAAAGGATTGAAAATTCAGCATTTGGGTGAAAATTGAACCCTAACAAAATAGGTCATATTGTAACAGTTAGAATAATTAAACTAATGTTCGGAATAACTTCAAATTCACAACAAGTAATTTAGTCAATTTTGAATAACTGGAATTAGTTTCAGTTATTGAAATGAACTAGAATCGGTACTAGAATGATTCTAGTAAAACGAGATTTTGGAATTTTCCAACAAAAAGGAATATATATATATATATATATATATATATATATATATATATATATATATATATATATATATATATATATATATATACATATATATATATATATATATATATATATATATATATATATAGATGTTAAATATTGCATAATAATCGCAATTATATAAGATGTTAAAGAAAGAACATATAATAGGAAGGTAAAGAATTAACTGCCTTCTCCGGGATTGAACCACCGCCATGTTGCGACTGAGGACAATATACCATGTGCGTTACGACTGAGCTATCCTCCAAGCCAAAAAACTTGGATTCAAGAACAGTTATAAAGCAAGTAACTTGGTATGTACATGATAAAAAATATAGTAAAAATATGCTAAAATACAAAGGGGAGGGGTCCATCCCCCAAAACCCATTTTTTTAAGATTTTTTGTTTTTTAATGGACCAAATGATTTTTTATTTGCATAGCAAATAAAAAGATGTAAAATCAAACTAAATAATGTGCTGGCCATGAAATTAAACTCTAATTATGTACAAAAGCCTTATTGCAGTATGAATTAGGCTGTTCAAATGCCAAAAAAATTTGTGATGTTCAATTTCGATATTAGTTAATTTTCTATATTTCTTCATGGGATTGGCAGGGTATATACATTATGATGTATATTTTTCAAAAATGAACTTAAATTTCGTTTAAAAAATGTGAGGTAGTGTGTATTTTAAATTTTTTGAATAAAACCGTTTTCGTTTTGGCAATATTCTTACAAATTCTTACGAAAAATAAGAACGTTCTCAAAAAAATCGTTCGTTTTGTCAAATTTTAAGAAAAATTTGAGAATATTCTCACCAAACGTGAATTTTGACAAATTCCGTAAGATTAAGTTATTTCCCCTTATCTACCGAAAAATCTTTTGAATTCATTGAAAAATGTAAACAAAGAAAATGGTGGCAGATAGCAGTCATGAAATATTTTTTCCTTTTATTTTTCTTACAATGGAATCAATTTTTTTTTATTAATGACTTTAAGAGTAATGAGATTGTGTCAAATATTTGTGTGGCATTCACAATTTTAATTCTCCTTTTAAATATTCATAAAAAATGCAATGATAATGTTTTCACTATGTGGTAGGCCCGTTTAATTTTCAGCTTTGCCAATTTTTTATGAAAAGATGTTACAATGATGCACTTTTCATTGTTTTTTTTTTTGGTACATCATGAAATATTATTTTATTGTTTCAATATCGTAGTAATTTCAAGTTCATAATGTGAATAACAACTATAATATCTCTCTCTCTCTCTCTCTCTCTCTCTCTCTATATATATTATATATAGTATATATATATATATATATATATATATATATATATATATATATATATATATATATATATATATATATATATATATATATATATATTTAAGATATATATATATATATATATATATATATATAGTATATATATATATATATATATATATATATATATATATATATATCTTACAAACACTGAAAAATTACCTTGAGTAAGGAAGAAAGGGCAATAATCTCTCCTCCATTTTTTTTATTAGTCTCCAAAAATGTAAAATATTCTGAAACATCATCACTATTCTTCATTTTCATAATAATACCCTCCAAATCCTTGAAGTTCATCATAAGTGTTTCTGGACAAAGTTACTTAACGCCCACACGGAACGGGAGCTCGGATCAAAAAAAAATTTTCACAGGTAGCATCTATGATACATAAATAGATGTTCTAGGGTCGAAATGATTTTTTTTTTTTTTTTTTTTTTTTACCTGTTCTAGGGCGAAATTATATATATATTATTTGTAAGGTATTACACGGCAATGTAGGCTCGAGCCGACGGGGGAACACAGGGGGGACGTTTTCCATACCCCGTAGGGAGGGGCGGAGAACCCCGCGACACCCGGTCACCAAAGATGGGGTTCCGAGACCTCTCCCCGGAGGGGGGGGAATAAGTCCTACCCCGTAGTTTCCCGGAAGGCCGAGAGACCCCGACTCCTACCATCGGTGCGGTATACCCTTGGGGTATTCTTTAATTACATTTTCCTTACTAAAATTTTACCAGGATTCCAAAAATGTATTCCTTTTCGCTGTAGCTATTGTAGTTTTTGAGATATGATTTTTTTTTTTTTTTATTTGTTTTTTTTTTTCATTTCGACCCTAAAACGTCTATTTATGTATCATAGAGGCTACCTGTCAAGAAATTTTTTTGATCCGAGCTCCCTTTCCGTGTGGGCGTTAAGTAACTTTTACCAGTGTTTCTACTTCTGCAAAACAGCTGATTCCATGTAAACAAGTTTCTGAGAATTCGCGGTCGTTTTGGCACGAAACCTTTCTTAAAATGCGTAAGATTTTGTCTTATCGAGCGTAAGACAAAATGCTAAAACGAAAACGGCTTAATTCAAAAACTGTTTCACAGAACAGCAAATCCTTCTGACAGTCACAATTTGTTCTGATAATTATTAGAGTTACAATAATTGAAAATTACTACATTTTTACTTTATATAATGATATGAAATTGAGAGAGAGCAAACGCTTTCAGTTGTCTGTTTCTGACGTCACGAGACACCTCATTTGACGGGCCGTTGATTGGCTGTTTTTGTGGACTCAATCTTTGTACGGTATATAAAAGGAAGTGGTAATATATATCAAAGCATTTTGATAACAATGGTGATTATAATATTAATATATTGCAAGTTTATGTACAATTTTATTATAAAAGTACACACTTACCCATAAGGACAAGCACGAGTGCCCTCCAGACACAAACACCAGAGAAAGAAACGTTTGATCACTCATTTGCTTTTAAAGGTAATTTGCCTGGTCACTGGTAATTAGCAGTGACAGTGATGTTATATTAAAAATTACCTCTGAAGTTTTTGTTACCTCATCTGGTGTCCTTTCACATGAGACACTTCATAAATGGGTGAAAACCAACGCACAAACACACACATGCACATAAACGACCTTACCCCAACCCACAACCCCTTCTATAAAATACAATAGCTATACAGATGACACAGCAATCACAGCCCAAAACTCCTCTATAAATGCAGCAATATATAAAACAACAAATAGGATGACTACCCCCTCAAAAATCCTCTATCACACTAACACCTGGACCTCAGCAAATCACAGTCCAATATAGAAAACTAAAAGCCGTACATAATAATAATAATAATAATAATTAATAATAATAATAATAATAATAATAATAATAATAATAATAATAATAATAATAATAATAATAATAATAATAATAGGCTGCCTCCCCTCCACATTTATCCGTCACTTACTGACCAAAACAAAAATTCTTCTAATAAATGCCCATCTTGAAATGATGGCCTGTCTATTATATAGCAAGTCGCTCTAAATAGACCACCCTTGCACTCAAAAATTACAACAACCACCTCCACCGAGAAGAAAAAGGATCACACCAACTTTGTACTATATTCTGACATATACAACAAGTTCATGATTTCCGTATATCCTATTAACACCATACTCCAGGTACGTCCGCCCGAAATATCCCCAATAGAATAAACTTTGAACCATCAAACTAGAGTAATGCTCTCCCCTTTTAAGCTCTGGGCACCATCCCTCCATTCAGGAATATAAATATAAAATTCTTAATGCTCCCTCCCTCCATTGTCAAAGATGTCCCTCCCTGACGAACGACGACACAAAACATCTCCAGCTACACTGATCGGACATCATGCAAATTAGAAATAGTTTTGGGACAATCTTTCTGACTTTCTGGGTCCAGCCTGCTGTGGTGGCATAATGTCTCAAGATCACCCGTTTCTCGTAGAAGGAGAGCTGGGTAACCAGTTAATATATATATATATATATATATATATATATATATTATTATTATATATATATATATATATATATATATATATATATATATATATATATATATATATATATATATATATATGTATATATATATATATATATTTATTAGAGATGCAATGGAGACTAATTTGGCTGAAGTCGGGAGAATGGAAATTTAATTCCCGGAGAATGAAATTTCCATTTATACTTTATCTTTTTAGTATATATATATATATATATATATATATATATATATATATATATATATATATATATATAGTTAGCATATATATATATATATATATATATAAGGAGAGCTATATATATATTATATATATATATATATATATATATGTGTGTGTGTGTGTGTTTGTGAAGGATTGACTCTAAACATGCAATTATCATGCACCTTCTCGTCCGGATCCTAAGTAGTAACAACCTTGAGCATTTTAAAAAGGAAAGGAATATTCGTTAAATGGTTGGGGAAAGCGAGAGAGAGGGAGAAGCGGGAGCCAATAGGAAGGCTGGAATAACATCACTCTTTCTTGAGATGAAACGTTGCTCAATGAGGATAGCTTGCTTTTAGTGTTGCCAATTTTGAGCTTTGTTTGAAAACTATTGCATTTAATTGTAAGTAAAGTGCAAAACATTTGCACAAAATACAATATTTTATTTGTTCAGCTTTAGCGGTTTTTAGTGATATTTTGCATCATCAAATCTGTGCTTTTTAATGTTTATTTTCTCAAATCTGTTACCTTTCAAAACTAAGAGCTGGCACCACTGCTTGGTTCTTGAAAACAGACAGACAGGGGGAGCCAAAGTATTTGTGAGTTTCGCTCAGGGCACTATATATTGTTAGCCTTGAAAGTTTTGGTGGTATCCGTAATTAAGGTGTGTAATAATGTACAGAGCTTTATTTTATAACTAGCCTGTGTTATTTATTTACCTAATGGATAATGATGTATAGATTCATTTAAAAGATTTTTTTAATCTTTTTTGATCATTTAGTAGTGTCTCAAAAGACGTTTTATAATTGTCTACATATTCCATAAAGCAGTCAAGCAGATGATATTGACAAATCTTTTATCTCATCCATCTCTCATCTTTTATCTTATCCAGGCTTTATATATATATATATATATATATATATATATATATATATATATATATATATATAGAAAGAAGAGATATATATAAAGAAGAGTATATATATATATATATAGCAAGATAAGCAATTTCTAAGTTATAGTTATAGTTGTTACTATATATATATATATATATATATATAGCAGTTAGTTAGTAGTATATATATATATATTATATCTTATATAATTATTATTATAAGAAAGATATATATATAAATATATATTATTGTTATATATATTAAAAAGAAGAAGTATATATATATATGCTATATGTTATTATTATATATATATATATATATATTATATATATATATATATATATATATATAGTTACATATATAGGTATATTTAACCCTGGTGTTTTATATTGATTTTATACGATATTGGCGATGATGGCAATTTCCAACTATTCGTTATTGCAATTAATAACAATTTTTAGAATTGCATCTTGGGGTGAGGGGGGAAGGTTAGATGTAATTTTATTTAAATAAATACACTATTAAAAAAAAATTTGGAACAGGACCAACCAACACTTTCAAACATACATAATAAGGGGGGGGAGGGAAAGAATTTTATAACACTAAAAATAGTAATACATATTCGAGCTTTCGCTTGCGATTCGCGTCAAGCCTCTTCGGGAAACAAGTATTAAAAGAGCCATCACTCCAAAGAATAGACAACAAGTGAAGAGGCTATTATTATTATTTGTTGGTTATTTGTTTATTTTGTAACTGTTTAAAGTATTTTGACGAAAGTATAATGGAATTTTGGATTTGGTCTAGCTCTCCTGCAGTTCTGTTGAAATTAGGCGTATTATGGATGTAGATAGATTCTATTATTTTTCTTTTTTTTTGTATGATTTGTATATTTTAATACTGAGATATTTTGGGTATTAATGCTATGGTTTGTGTTAGTACGATGATTGGTAAGGGCAGAGTTGGTCTCGTCAGTGGTAAGATCATAATTATGTTGATTCGTTCTTCTGGTGATATCATTGGTCTCCCCTATGTAAACCAGGGGGCAATTATGGCAAGGTACTTTATAGACACAATGGGTTTGGGGATTTTTTGAAACGGGAGGTCTGAGGGTATGTTTTAGAGAAAAAGTGTGATTTTGGGTAAAGGAGATGGATGATGGTAAATGTTTTTTGATCTAAGTGGAAAGGAAGGGGAAGGAAAGTAGAATTTGTGTTTTTTTGTTGTTGAGAAATTTGAAAGAATTTTCGTTTTGCGTTTTGGAAGGATGAATTAATAATATGGGGAGGATATTTTAACTGTGTGAAGGTGGAGAGGAGGTATTTTGTTTCTGTGTGTAAATGGTTAGGGGAGCAGAGATTCTCAAAGCTCTAAGGCAAAGGGATGGAGGCAGTTTCTATTTTAACCTCTTTTTATCAACTCTAATCATAATTTCTTTATTTTTAATAATAATTTCTATAAACAAATCGATATTATTGGTTCCCCCCTTTCCCCTACCATAGCCAATATATTTATGGAATTAATGAACATTATCACATTCTACCTAACCCCTATTTCCCCAAAATATCACCTGGCTACGCTTACGAGATGATATTTCATAGCCATCCCCAACAAAAAGATTTCACAATATATTAAACCTTATAATAACATTCATCCTCCATAAAAATTCACACACATGAACTCCCTAAACTCAAATTCTTTACCATTCCTAGACACACTTTTAACCTGGAATAATTCTTCACAAATTACTTCTATGCTGTTTATAGAGGAAACCTTCCTCCCAACCCTCATATATTCACTGGGTATTCTTCCTATTCAACAAATATAAAAGCTACTCTCACATCCCTTTTTACCTTAGAGCTTTGAGAATCTGCTCCCTAACCATTTACACACAGAAATAAAATACCTCCTCTCCACCTTCACACAGTTAAAATAATCCTCCCATATTATTAATTCATCCCCTTCCAAAACGCAAAACGAAAATTTTTTCAAATTTCTCAACACCAAAAAAGCACAAATTCTACTTTCCTTCCCCTTCCTTTCCACTTAGACCGTAACATCAAAAACATTTACCATCATCCATCTCCTTTACCCAAAATCACACTTTTTCTCTAAAACATACCCTCAGACCTCCCGTTTAATCCCCAAACCCATTGTGTCTATAAAGTACCTTGCCATAATTGCCCCCTGGTTTACATAGGGGAGACCAATGATATCACCAGAAGAACGAATCAACATAATTATGATCTTACCACTGACGAGACCAACTCTGCCCTTACCAATCATCGTACTAACACAAACCATAGCATTAATACCCAAAATATCTCAGTATTAAAATATGCAAATCATACAAAAAAAAGGAAAATAATAGAATCTATCTACATCCATAATACGCCTAATTTCAACAGAACTGCAGGAGATTTTAGGCTTGACCAAATCCAAAATTCCATTATACTCTTCGCCAAAATACTTTTTAAACAGTTACAAAATAAACAAATAACCAACCATAGTCTTTTCACTTGTTGTCTATTCTTTGGAGTGATGGCTCTTTAATACTTGTTTCCCGAAGAGGCTTGACGCGAATCGTAAGCGAAAAAGCTCGAATATGTATTACTATTTTTAGTGTTATAAAATTCTTTCCCTCCCCCTATTATTATGTATGTTTGAAAAAGTGTTGGTGCAAGTCCTGTACCAAGTTTTATTTAAATAGTGTATTTATTAAAATAAATTACATCTAACCTTCCCTCCCCCAAAAGATGTAATTCTAAAATTGTTATTAATTGCAATAACGATTGTTGGAAATTGCCATCATCGCCAATATCGAAAAATCAATGTAAAACACCAAGGGCTAAAAAAATACCAAATAAAATCATCAACCTACAACAAAGTAGTTAACTTCAGCCAGTTATATATATATATAGGTATATAAGAGTATGATATATATATATATATATATATATATATATATATATATATATATATATATATATAGTTATATATATATATATATATATATATATATATTTTAGTGGACTATTGAATGAAGTGGGTGAGGTAGGGGAGGAAGATATGCAGGAGGTGAGGATGGGGAATGAAGTGGGGAGGGAGGGGGAGGATGAAATACAAATGGAGGAAATTATTAGGGCCTTGAATAAAGGAAAAAAAGGGAAGTCCGCAGGTCTGGATGAAGTGAGAATGGAAATGCTGCAGAAGGGAGGTATAGGGGTGGGAGGAATGGCTGCATAGGTTATATAACATATGTTGGAGGAGTGGTGAGGTACCACAGATTGGAGGATGGTTGTTTGGTTCCCCTGTATAAGGGGAAAGGGGGATAGGATGGAATGGGGAAATTAGAGGTATATGTCTTTAAGTGTGGTAGGAAAGTGTACGGAAGAATAATGATTGAGAGAGTAAGAGGTTTAACGAGGGGGAGAATGGGGGAAGAACAAGGAGGATTTAGGAGGGAGAAGGTGTGTGGACCAAGTGTTTACACTCAAGATGCTTGAGGAGAAAAGTATAGAGAGGAAAGGAAAGTGTATGGGTGTTTTCTAGATTTAGAGAAAGCATATGATAGAGTGAATAGGGGTGAATTGTGGAGGGTGTTGGAGGAAAATGGGGTGGGGGGTAATTTAGGGAAAGGTATTAGGGCTTTTTATAGGAATAGTAGAATGTGTGTGAGAGTGTTAGAGGGGGAGAGTGAGATGTTTGGGATGGTGTGTGGATTGAGGCAGGGTGTGTAATGCCGCCGTGGCTATTCAATTTGTTTATGGAGAGTTTGCAGAGGAATGGTGGGGGAGGGAGGTGGAATTGATGAATGGGAATGATAGAAGGGAAGTGAACATGATACCGTTTGCGGAGATACTGCTCTAGTGGCGAAGAACGCGGAAGGGGTGGTTGAGGTATTTGGTGAAGGAGTTTGAGAGAATGTGTGGACAAAGGGGCTTAAAAATAAATCCAGGTAAGAGTAAAGTGTTATGTTTGAGGAGGAGGAAAGAGGAGGGGGAGGGGTTAGAGGTTAGAGTAGGGGTAGTATTGGAAGAAGTAAAGATTTTTAGATATTTAGATGGATTTGGGTAAGGGGGAGGATGAAGGGAGGAGATAGAACATAGAGTAGGTGAAGGAACGAGAGTTTGAGTGGTCTGAGAGAAATATGGAAAGTGGGGGATCTATTACAGAAAGTTAAGATAAGTATGTTTGAAAAATCTGTGTACCAGCGGTGTTGTATGGGTGTGAAACGTGGGGGTTGAATGCCAGGTCCAGGAAGAAGTTGGAAGTATTTGAGATGAAGGGGTTGAGAGCGGTTTTTGGGGTTAGCAGAAGGGAGAGGATTAGAAAGGGTGGTGAGGGAGAGATGTGATTGGAGGGAATGGTCTGGTGGGAAGGCCGAGAAGGAATGTTAAGAAGGTATGGGCAATTTAGTGAGAATGGAGGAACAGAGAGTGGTTAGTGGTTAGGAGAGTAGGGGAGGGGATAGGAAGGAGAGGAAGGGGGAGACCAAGAAGGAGGTGGATGGATGGAATAAAGGAGATGCTGGAGGAGGGAGGGATGAGGGAGGAAGAGGTTAGGGTGCGAGGGACAGAGTGGGGTGGAGGAGGTGGGTGAGGGCGAGATGAGGGGGGGTGTGAATGAGGGAGGCTGTACGCACCACTACCCCGCTCAAGCGGGACAAAAGTGTAGGTGAAATAAATAAAATAAAATGTTTATATAATTTTTATTTTTTACAGATTTTATCTAAAAGTATTAAGAAAATATGTAATTAATTTCCATTCTGGATATTATGTCTTCTCTAGTGTGGGATTACTTTGAGATTAAAGTAAGCGATAATAGTAAAGCTGAGTGTCTTTTGTGCGCTACTGGGAATACATTACTATCAAGAGGAAACCCAAAGAATTGTTCAAAATATTATAGCACAAAACCTTTACTTTTATACAAAGTCCCTTTGTAGCAGTGAAATCATGGCTGCTGCGAAGCTCTCTGCCAGGCTCAAATCGAGTCGGGCCAAAGCTTCCCCAACAACAAACAGAAAGAGGGAATAGAAAATCACCCCTCAAGCAACTGCCTCAACCCTCCCCCCCTAGAGGGAGACTCTCACTCCTCCTTCTCGGAGCCTGATCATCTTGAGTCACCAAGATCCTCAAACGCCCGCCAAACAACTAGAACAAGGCGTACTAGAGAAAACAAGTCTCCACAGAAGACATTTAGCCATTTAACTTCTAATCAACTACCTGCTTTCGATCCATATGGAGTCATCAGTTGGCTGAGCGCAATCAATGCAATATTCAAATTGAATCATATTGATGATAGTCATGAAAGAGTGCGCCTGCTAGCCTCCATTCTACCCAGTGGCGTAAATAACGCCCCCGCAAGCCCCGCGGTGCGGGGGGGCGCAGGAGCCGAGAGGGCGCACGGCGGTCAAGAGGGATGAGCACTTTTTCGATGAAAACTCCATAAAGAAATCTCTCTCTCTCTCTCTCTCTCTATATATATATATATATATATTATCGTTGGTTAGTTGGTTGTTATAGCAATATATATATATAAGAAGAAGAGATATATATATATATATATATATATATATATATATATATATATATATAAGGTTATTATTAAGGTTATATATAGCAAACGTTAGCCCTGGTGGGCTTTCCTGCCCCCTCCTTGATAAGGGCGCAGCCCGTGAGTGGTGGTAATCTGTAGTAAAAAAAAATAAAAAATATATATATATATATATATATATATATATATATATATATATATATATATATATATATATATATATATATATATATATATATATATATATATATATATATATATAACTAGATGGTCTTCGAGGTTCGATTGCTTGTTGGCAGTTAAAGTTAATTTCATTTATATTTTGAACTGTTTATCAAAAATCATCCTACTTCAACAAAGAGCTCTGAAGTAGTTGAGGCGACAGCATTAAGAAGACAAAAGTCTACTTTTCACTTCATTTTAATGCTTGTGTTTCAAAGCAAAATTTTGGAAAGTATTAACATCACTTCTAAAACACTCAAAAAATCAGACATATCCCTGGATGAAGCTTCCACTCTTTTAGAAAGGTGTGTCACCAAACTAAACCAGTTACAAGGAGAGTTTTACAAGCTAGTGGAAGAGGCCCAGGAAATTGAAAGAAGCTGGCAAATTGAGATTTCATTGCCTACTAAATGCAAAAGCAAAGTGACAAGCTTCTTTGATGAGCTTTTTAAAGATGTTAACTTCATTGATCCTTTGCACAATTTCAGGGTGAGGGTTTTTTACAGAGCCATTGATATACTAATAGTCCAAGTGAATCGGAGGTACCAGAGTATGAGGAAGGTGAAACAGATGTTTTGCATTTTGAGCCCTACAACCCTTACAGAACAAACAGATAAAGAGCTCATGGAGTCTGCTGACAAGTTTTACAAAAAATATGAAGCAGACTTGACAAGTTCTTTAGTTACGGAAATTGTCTGCTTCAGGAATGTTGTGGCAAGTGAAATAAAGAAAGAAAATGACGTAAAATAATAATAAGTAGCAGAATATTTGTTGATTGAAAATAATATGTTGTCTTTTAGTATCTCCAGACGTGTGTACAGCTTTATAATGTTTCTGACACTCCCAGTAACTCCATCATCTGCTGAGATCTTTTTCAAAATTAAAGCAGTAAAAAGCGAGAAGCCTGAGAAGTACCATGACGACCGTAAAGTTAAGTGAATTGGCTGTACTTTGGGGTCAATGATATGATCGGGCTCGCGCACTGGACTTGAGAAATAAGTGAGAACATTTGTGATGCAAAGAGACGAAGAGGATAATGAGCATTTAGAAGACTATTAATGTCAGTTAAAAGTAATGACAAATGTTATTGTTTATTAATAAGTTTTTGCTTTAACTTTTACCAATAACAGTAATGTAAAAGTGTTTAAAAATGCGCATCTTATATATATATATATGGTAGCATATATGATAGTAGCAGTTATAGCAGCAGCATATATATAGCAAATATATATATAGCATATGCTATTATATATATATATATATATATATATATATATATATAGTATATATATATATATATATATATATATATATATAAACAAACCTTTTTTTCATTGTAATACACTCTGGTTCTTTTGTAATGCTTATGTGATTTTCCTTTGATATGAACAAAAAAAAATTTTTTGTTATTCAAGTTCCAAAAACTCTATCCATCCTGTCCATTACTAAAGGGGGCGCACAAAATAAGTCGCGGGGGGGCGCAACTGACCTTAGTTACGCCACTGATTCTACCTAACTCGCTAGTGTCTAAAATCCACTTTCCACTTAAAGAAAATGCATACCAATTACTTTTAGATGACATCGAAGAAGCTTATCTACCCGCTCTGAGGCAACGCTTCAGAGAAGTATTTAAGAAAGGAATGCAGTGCAAGGGACTTCCGAGCGAATACCTAAATAGAGTGAAAGAAGTTTTAGGTCCCAAGAATTTTGATTTGATGGTTGAAAACAATCCCAAATTTGCCATCGAACTTTTCATAGATGAACTTCCATTAAACGTTCAAATGAGCTTATACACCCTCGCCGAAGAAAATAACCTAACCAAGATGGTCTGTGTGATGGACGACTTATTTAAGAATTTCATCCTTCGAGAGAGGATGCTTATTGGGGAGTGTAAATAACATGCGAGGAAGAACAGACCTCCATGAGTCTGTCTCACCGAACAGACCAACTCTCTCGTCGGAACAGGAGATGAAACTTGACACCGCCTTCGACGCTCAAGAGAAAATCATGAGTCAACTGACTGAGCTTATGAAAGCAGTGAAAAAAATGGCAAGTTCCATCTGTTTGTTAGTACAAGAAAAAAGACAGCCAAATAGCGAGCGAAATACACTTCGAGGCCGAAGCCAAGTGAGGCAGTCAAGATTTGAAAATAATGCTTTGAATGTTGCCACTGAGGACCTTTGTTTTTACCATTCTCGCTTTCTCCATAAGGCCTACAGATGCGAAGCTGAAGACTGCCCAATGTACCCCTTGCTCTTTCCGAATGGAGGGAGAGATGCCTCCCAAAATGCCAACCCCCAACAGGGAAATGTTTAGATAGGTCGCTCGACAGTATATCCACGAGCGGCCTAGACAACATCTGTTCAACGAAGAGGAAGGTCACATTTCACCCAACGGTGAAAGTTATAAATAACTACAATAATGATATGGAAAATAATAATAAAAAGAATATAGAAAACAGAATTAATGATGAAAACATAAAAAATATAAATACAGAAAATGTAGAAAATGGTAATAAAAATGATGATAATAATAATAATAATAATAATAATAATAATAATAATAATAATAATAATAATAATAATAATAATAATAATATGAAAAATAAAGATGTTAATGAATTTAAAAATAAAAATATTGAAAATGAAAATACGTTACTTAACGGTGGTATTAAAGACATGCATGCAAATTTGAAAGATAGTGTTATAAATTTACCACCTAAAAATACAGACAGTGTTGTGTACAAAGATATGAAATATGATCAAAATATTATTATAAAATTGACAATGTCGGATCAAAAATTTATGGTAATGTATTGGTAAAAAATCAATAGGGCCTGTACACCCTCAGCATGTGGGGTATACCTTTTTTAATATCATTTCATTAAATAATTTACCTATCATAAACTTTATAGCGGCAGGTAATGGAAATGAGGCAAATATTTCAGCAGATTCGTCAAAAGTTTTGAAAACGAGGAAGGTTATCACCTTCAAGACAAAGTTTTCAACGAAGCTGAAAATGGTGAAAAAGTTTGTGAGATTTCCAACCTAAAGCTATATAAAGTTTATGATGTTTTAAATAAGAGAGTTTACCTTATTGACTCAAGCAGCGAACTCAATATTTTACGAGCAGATGAGATTGCAAGGCGAAACCCGCCAATAGGTCATATGTTAGCTGCAAACAATACTAAAATTTCCATTTATAATGTAATAAATGTAGAATTTGATATAAATTTGAATAGGAAATATGTGGATAAATTTTATGTTTCGGATGTAAATATTAACATTTTGGGGCTACCTTTTTTTTAAACATTGCGAATTAGGGATAGATTTTAAACACGATATTTTAATTGACCTATTATCTAATCATACTATAAAATTAATTAGAGATTTAGATTTTAATTATAAACATGTGCATGAGGCAACCTGTCTCATGCTAAACCTCTTCCTCTTACCTTTCCTCCTACTTTACCTAGTAGCTCTCTATTCTTTAATGATATATTAATGAAATATAAAGGTTTATTTCTCAACCCATATATGACGGAAAATAATAATGTTAAAATAAAACAAAAAGAAAGATGGTCAGAAATTTTTGAAAAATATAAAGACAAAACAGCTAGCACTGGCACCGCTTTAATAAACAAAGATAGAAAAATAACTACAAATGAAAATGATGCGGTGATACCTGTGCGAGTATTAGAGGAGTTATCTAAGGTTTATCCTTATAAAGCCAATATTAAAGGTCCCCCCCAATTCGTATGAGGTCCCGAAGAATACCATAGATTATACAATCAAGCAAGATCATAGTTTAATAATTTACTTGCAACTTGAGTGCTAAAAAGGACAAGTTCACCTTGGGCATTTCCGGTATCAGTTTTAGATAAAGGAAATAACAAAGTAAGATTGATATCGGACTTTAGGGAGTTAAATAAAAGATCTGAACCAGACACCTTTGGCCTGCTGACTTTGCAAGATGCAATATTCATGTTGCAAGACAGCAAGTACTTCACACGGATAGATTTAACACAAGCCTTCTATTCGATCCCCCTCGCCGCTGAAAGCGAAAAATATTTTACGATATGTAATTTGGGGACCTATACTTACACTTGCTTGCCCATGGGATTTGTAAGCTCACCTTTCATTTTTTAAAGGATGATGAACATCCTTCTACAGGATATAAATCATGTCCACGTGTATATGGACGACATTTTAATCAATACTGTAACAGAAGAAGAACATAAAATTATCCTTGAAAAGGTGTTGAAGAGACTCCAATATCTTTATATCAGTTTAAATTCTGCAAAATGTAAAATTGCTGAAGAAGAGATAGACTACTTGGGATATACAATAATCGCAGGAGTGAAACCGAATCTCGATAAGATAAAGGACATAATAGAATGCGACAAGCCCAAAACAATTAGAGAACTGAGAGCATTTCTCGGTCGGGTTGGATTTTACAGAAGCAGTCCTCCTTGCCTGTCTGATGTTACCGCACCGCTGACTACATATTGCGCGGAAAGCCATATTCCCGACGGAGGATACAGTGGAACACCCTAGCAGAAAAGGCATTCTTGGATATCAAACAAGCTATAAAACATGCCAGCACATTAATATATCCCAGCACAACAGGTCCAATCAAAATAGCCACAGCAGGAGATTTGTTGGCAGGTGGCGAGAAAGATGCACCCATCGCTTTCTTTAGCAGTATCTTGTCAGCTACCGAACAAAAATATGATTATGCCAACAAGTTATTAGTCTGTCTGAATAAATTATTAAAGAAATATTGATACCTCTTAATGGGACCTGAGATTACAATCCACACACAATCACGTAACCTAATATCAAAATACAATCGGTTAAATGACTCTAATAACCAAAATGTAAGGGAGATTCGTCATTTGAACCTTTTAAGTACCTATCAGGTAACATGGAAGTTAATCAACAGTAAAATTTATCCCTTAGAAGTCTACTTATTGCAAAACAATATTTCAACAGAAAATGCAATGGAAATCAACGACATAGCTTTGAAAATCAAAAAGGGGGAGGAGCTTTAAATTCTTTCTTCCAATCACAACGCCCCTAAGACTGAAACGGAAAACCTGATTGGTCCCCCACAGTGTGGTAGCCAATCCCAGGCCAGGAAACGGACCTGAATTTGGAGAACAGTTGAATGAATCACAGAAGAGTACTACCAGCCACATAAACGAACAAACAGGTGCAGGAATGTGAGAGGAATTTTTACGATACAAGCGCGCATGCTAAGGCTATAAATCGTGAGAAAAAACTGAATTTCGTCTCTTTAAATACCGCAGACGAACCTCTTTCAAATAACTCGCATTCCGAACAGTGAAGACATTTAAATACCAAGAAACCTTTTTTAAATGCTTTACATTCCGATCAGCGAAATGATTTAATGTTGAAAAAGGAAAAAACTCAGATTGAAGAGCGCTTGACAATAGAATCTGAGTTGTTAGAAAAGTGGAATAAATAACTCAATGGTCAGCGGGCTGTGCATAAAATAGATGAAAATTTAATTGAATGAAAGGCTGTTAATTTAATTACTAACTGCGGTAAAGCTCATAAAGAAATCATAAAGTTCCAAACTTCCAGAAGAAAATTGATTATACAGATCTTTGTTGATAAGCAACAAAATGATAGATATATAAAAACATTACTATAAAAGCTCTCTTACCATAGTTAAACAAAAGTTTTGGTATAATAAGAAGGAATTAGAATTATATGTGGATATATCTTTAAATTATGCGAGAATAATAGTACCTGAAGATAGTATAGACAAAATAATCAAAATGACGCACCTGCAGGGTCATTTAGGAATTAACCGCTGTTTAACCGCAGTGAAGGCGGATTTGTCTTTCAAAGTATGCATAAGAGGGTGAAAAATATTGTGAAGAGCTGCCCACAGTTTCAAATCAGCAAAGTGGGTAGAAAAATAAACCCCATTTTTGGCAAATACAAGGAGGTTAGTTAGAAGTTGCAAACGATGGATCCCGACATAGTCAAGATGAGTCCATGCAATGGCTCTATGTACCTGCTGACCCTCATCGATAGGTACTCTCACTATGTTTAGGCCTTCCCCATCAAAGATATAACAAAAGAAACCATAGTGAAAGTTTTAGTCCACGAGATATTCCCCCTCACGGGGGTGCCCGATAATTTGGTGACAGATAAGGGTGCAAACTGGATGTCACACCTATATGAGAGTGTGTCAGCTAATTGGCACCTCTCATTTCACCACAGCAAGCTGCTCACCTTTTAGTAATGGAAAGGTAGAGGCTTTTCACAAGACCTTGCTAAGTTGCCTGAAATGAAAAATCAGCAATGGTTAGATGTCTTGCCCTTTGCGCTCTTTGCTATTAGACAAGCTCCCATCTTAGAAAGCGGTATAAGTCCCAGTCAGATCTTATTTGGGCAGAATGTAAATATACCTGGTGGTCTATTAAATACAGAAGTACTAGATAAGCCCCTGTCATATGATAATTACATTGAAAAACTCGCAGGATTGATAGCTAAACCGCTCTCAGAACGAACAAACCTACGGAATAGAAACATCTTTCTCCCTAAGAATATAAAAGAAGCGAAATATGTTAGTTAAGAATCAACAGTATAATACAGGTAAACTTCAACCAAAGTATCACGGGCCCTACCGTGTTGTAAAAATAACAAACAATAATGCTCATTTGATAAAAGGAGATAAAGTTGTGGTAGAAAACCTCAGAAATGTGTAAATATATATTATAATTTAGTTAAATCTCCTCCTAATGAAAGATCGGAAAAGGAGAAATGAAAAAAAGAAAAAAGTAAATGGGATGAGAAATTTATGATGAATGTCCCTTGAAGAAAGAGTTAAAGACGTTCATATGGTAATTAATATGAGGATAAATTAAATATTTTTTGTTAAAGGTGTATTACTGAATCATATATATTTTAGTTCTTTACCCTTCCTCAAGTAGTAACTTCATCTACTCTTCCTTCCTCTTTCCTTTGAATTTATTGTAAAAATTAGAAGGCGAGTATGGAAGATATGGAGGAAGCAATAATCAGTTGCTTCACAACTGCTTATAGCCCCCCTCCCCCCCAATCTCTTCTATCTCTAAGGTCACCAATCTGGAGAGGTATTGAAGGTCATTAGGGATGATCATGTAAGACATTAGCATGTATGTCATAGTGTGTGTACACCTATGTACGAGGCTGACTTACAGGTCTCAAGTGTACACCTATAACAGTCATTGGTGAACCGATTTGAAATAAACGTTGTAACAAAGAGAGATGAATCCCGAAGGAGCAAAAGCCAAACTCAGGACTGTTTTACCTGTCTTCCCAAGTGAGAGGTCGTAATATAAAAGTGTCAGGGTTTTTATATTGAACATTGCTATAATTTATGATAATCATTTAGTTAAATTATATGCTTATATATTGCCCATTTAACGACACTAAATCATTGAAAATTATTAAATTTCATATTGCATATTTTAATTGTTCAATAAACGACAAAGTGACATATCTTTCATTCTCACCCACTGATTAAATTAAAAGGGCTTGAGTATCTCGGTATATATATATATATATATATATATATATATATATATATATATATATATATATATATATATATATATATATATATATATATATATATAATATATATAAATATATATATATATATATATATATATATAAATATATATATATATAGTATATATATATATATATATATATATATAATATAAAATGATAGTTAAAGATAAGATGAGTAACAGTACTCGTTGTAAGATAAATATTTGTAAAAAAACTGTCGAAAAGTTTTAATGAATAAGAAATTTTTGGTTATGTCATTTATATTATTTAAGGTCTATTTTATTATTTGTGATTCTTTGAAACATTATTATTTGGTATAATTATTAATAAGATTGGTGGGAATATTATTATTATGTATTTTTCTTTTTGTCTTATTTTACATCAAAATGAAGAAGCATATTTATTTCAGGTAAAGCTGTGTCTCCACAAAATCTCTCCACCAGCAACAACAGTAAGTATGTATTTATTACAGTAAGAAATTTTAAAATTATTTGTATTTTCTCTGTATTTCCTCTTATGCTGCAAATTTTTCTTAGTTACGTTTTCCATAATTTGTTTACCCTTTAACACTTCCAGCAATAGGATTGGGTGAACTAAGGTACAAATAAATGAAATAAAAAAAAATATTTGCCAGAAAAAGAATTACTATTTTAAATTTTAATCATTAACCATGTAGTTGTTTGTTTCTAATTGTTTTTTAAACAATTGGATGTTTTTTGTTATCCTAATAAAGAAGGAACAATTTAGATAAATTAGGAAGATTAGGGATCTTATTAAGCCTATCAAATGTCATATTTTAAAGGAATAAAAGTTTTCATGACATTAATTTCATTTGCTTGATATAAAGCTTCTTATGTAATTATGTTTTAGTTTATTTAAGAATCCGATCTTTCTTATCTCGTCAACCGCAAGTGTAAAAGCATTATAGCAATGTTAAATAACCTATATACTGTATAATTAAGAGTATATTTGTTAAATGCTATAATTATTAATCTGATTTTTTTTTATTCAAATTTAGAGAAATGTAGCAAAAGTGGCAGAAAAATTGCTATTACATAAGTCGACCCACTTCGTAATACTTATAAAAGATATAAATTGGAGAACTTACTTGGAAAAGTTATAGGTGTTCGTTTGAGATGATAACTCTTCGTAGAAATATACAGAGTTTATCAAATTTTGAAACATGATGCAATTTATAAAATTGAAGTATCTTACTGAATAACAACCTCAAGCTACTGTTAACAATAACGACACAAGCTACACTAAAACGTTTCTTTTTATCAAACTACACAATCTTTCACGAAGACGTAAATTACAAAGTAAACACAAAAGATGAGGCACAATAATGCTTTTAGAAAGCAGTATGACAAGATTTCACAGCAAAGCAGTATTGCAAAACCACCACTTTTAAATGTGAAACGGGGTGACCGTGAAACTCACTCAAAGGCAACAACCGATGTGATGTGAGGTTTCAAATACATTTTTAAGGATGCATTCACAGAAGCTGATCAGCCAGTGTTAGAGAAAGACGATTCCTTTTCTTGTAGCCAATGTGTCATTTTGTTCTTTGCCCTGTTATATAAAGATAGAATGATCTCTTCTAAAAAAAGTCTTCTTCATAGAATATTTTACTGTGGACGTAGAGGACTTATTTATTATTTCTTTTCTTATATCCAATACCTTCCAGTGAGGAAAATGGTTGGTTGTCCACAACAATCATTTCTCCAATTTAAATATTAATTTCGGTACTTTTTCAAGTATTAGTTCCAACAGTGGAGACTGAATGGTCCTCTTTCTAACAGAGGTGGAAGTTGATGGTATGGAAGAACATGTATCATCATCCAGAGGTTCAGCTCTATCATGTTTTTTCTGCTATTTTTGTTCTTGATGTGGCACACTAATAATAAATAAAGACTACTAATAATAATAGGCTACTTTTCCTCTGGTTTATGCAATATTGTGTAGAGTTTTGTTCTCTCATTGCTGCTGAGGTTATAATGCCTTACATAATTATGAAAAATTAATACCTTTTTATCCTTAAATTTTTAAATAAATAGGACTGTTGTGACTACTAATCTCGTCATACTCTTTGCTAACTACAAATACACTAAAGTCTTTAATAACCCTCATAATGCATATCTAAATGGAACATTTCATCATCCAACTGGAAATTGAATTTTAATTCTCCGGCCTATGGCCAAAATAACGCTAGGCATCAGTATAATAGTATATATTATATATATCATATATATCATCATATATATATATATATAATATATATATAATAATATATAATATATATATATATATATATATATATATTTATATATAAAAAAAAAAAGATTTCCTTTAAATATTTGTAATATAATTTATATATATAATTTATTAGCATTTATATATATATATATATATATAAATACGTACTATAATATATATTATTATAATATATATATATTAATATATATATATATATATATATATATATTAATATATATATATATATAATATATATATATATATATAATATATATACTATATATTATATATTTATATATATATATATATTAATATATACCTTCTTTCCCTTTCCCAAAACCCCCCCCCCCACATCATAAATTTTATTTTAAATAACACATTTAAGTTAATATATACGTAACTATAAACAAATATTTTATTTTTGGAAAATTATTTTATGTAAAGTTAGCCAAAGCCAATATCACTCTTACGTGTTCGAACAAACTATACTTATATACATGGGTAACAACGATATCCGATTACTTACGATTATCGGAAAAAATAATCGATATCTCATAACATTACCTCAAAACGGACTATTACCAAAATCATATAAGACTTGGATAAAAAAATTTGTAGCTCCTCTTCTTAGGTTTTTAAATATTAATTTTGACTTAATTTATATTTTTGATTTTAATTTCGAAATATTTGATCCAATAAAATTTTTTTTTTTTAAATACGTTTTTTTTGTTTATTAAAAATTCTTCTCCACTTCTAAATAATAAAATAGCTTCAATTCATGCTTCAGTAGCTCTCCTAGAATTTTCATCCTCTTCAATCTCTTTCCAACCCGTCTCTTGTTCTCATTTCTTCCTTCCCAGCTGTTTTCAATATATTAGTGATGCACCAATACCATGGTATCGGTCAATTTTTGAGGTATCGGTATCAGCAATTTTTCTTTTTATATACAGATCACCACCACTCACGGAGGGGGAGGGAAAGTAGTAGTAGTATCAGTATCAGTAAAATTTTGCCGATACTTTTTACCAATACCAAATATTTTAAGTCTTTAAATTGATTTCGATATATATTATATATATATATATATATATATATATATATATATATATATATAGATATATATATATTATCATATATATTATATAATATATATTATAATATATATATATATATTTATATATATATATATATTATTAGGTTCTTGTGCAACCGATTTTTGCGCACCGCACCGGGAGGTCGTGCACCAGCACCGCCGCACCTCTATGTTTCAATGCACACCACACCACACCGCAAGGAAAATTGCGCACACTACATGAGATATATATAATATAAATATATTATATATATATATAAATAATATATATATATATATATATATATATATATATATAAATATATATATTGATATATATATATTTTTTGCAATTACCACCACTCACCAAGCCCAAGCCCAAGCCTAACGAAAATCTCTTAGGTGAGCGCAAGTAGCGGGGTTTTTAAAGAGAGGAAGATTAAATACAGTAGGGGGAAAAACAGAGGATGGCAAGGAGTCCAACCAGAACAGAATGGCTGGAAAAGAAGAGGCACCATAACGAACGAGTCTGGGATTTTCAATTCTCACGCCAAAAATTTATGCGAAGCATTTGCAACCCTTGTATTACAGGGCGAACGCAATGGAGGTGAATGCGAGCGGGCCAACTCCCCTAAGCATCTACCGTTTAGTACCTATAGAAAAGAGAAAGAGGCCCAACGTCACGTCGCAGAGATAGAGGTTCAAGAGAGTTAAAATGTAGCGAGAAGACGACACAAGAACTTTAATCTACGAAATAACTACTTAGCTTTAGAACACATCACACACATGCACACTTATCAATAGTTAAGGTGGAAGCCGGAGCCCTCCCCAGATGTAGAACAGTACTCCAAAACAAGGGCGAATACGGCCCTTATATAACTGGAGTAGCTTTTCAGAGGAAAAAAAAAATTCCCGCAAGCTGAACAGAACTCCCAGTTTCTTTGAGGCCACCTTAAGCAACCATAGAATATGAGGTTCCAAGACAATTTTTTGTTTATGTCAGACCAAGAATGTTTAGTTGTTGTCAACAGGAACGTTAAAACCGTCGAAGAAAATAGGAAAGTAGGGAGGTGATTTTTAAGAGGGAGATGTAAAAAAGTTTTGTTTTCAAAGAGTTGAATTTCACACAGGTTGTGGCGGCCCCCCCGGGAAATCCCATCCAGGTCGGCATAGAATAGAATCAGAAAGCTGAAGACGAGAGGCAACTCTAGATCGAAAACGAGGGGAGCAGATTGAAATAGTGGAACAATGGAGAGTGGAGTCCGTCGGCTAAGAGGGAACAGAATTAGAAGTACAGCTGAAGAGATCGTTGATGAAAAGTAAGAAGGAAAGTTGGAGAATAAAATAGAACCCCTTTGAGGAAAAAAACCCCCCAACACAATTAACAGGAAAGGAGTTAGAAGTTGCTCCGCTCCATCAACGAGTTGCGAAGTGGGAGCGACCAAGAGGGAAAACTTGACAATAGTAAGCAAAAGAGAAGGGGGAAACCCAAAGGAAGGGAGCTTAGAGAGTAGCGGACGCATGCCATACTCGATCAAAAGCCTTTGATAGATCGAGTACCACCCAAGAGTCCCCATAGTCCCTAAGGCAGAAAGACATAAATCAGTAGTAGGATAGTATTCACCATTGACCTCGAGCGTCGAAACCATACTGATGATGATCTGAAAGAAGGAATGAGAACTCTAGATGATCAGGAAATGAGAGTTAAGAAAGTTTCAAAGATTTTATTAGATAGAATTACAAGTGAGAGCTATAGGACGATAGTTGTAGGGTTGAGAGCGGCTGCCTTTTTTTCGGGATTGGCTGGACATATGCGCGCTTCCATCACTGAGGAAATGTATTAGTATTAAGGCATAGAGAGTAGAGTTGAACGAGGACAGGGCCAGCTCGGAAGCACACTCCCTCAAACACGGGGAGGAATGCCATCTGGGCCACTTCCTTCCTGACATTCATAGATCTCAGAATCCAATGCACCCGATCATGCTGTAATCACGATAAGGCATAGGAACACCTGAGAGGAGAAGAAGCAGGAGAGAGATGCCGGAATCGTCCAGGGTAGAATTAGATGAAAAAAGGAGGCCGAAAGAGAGTTAAGCCTTTTCAGTATGAGAGTTACCTACAGAACCGCAGAGCAATAAGTGAGAAAGGCGATTTACAAAAGTCATTAGGAGATGTTTTTGGCAGAGGCCAGAAATTTTACAGTTAGGAGAGCCAAGTAGGTTTCGCACTTTTTTTAGTGAAGCGCTGCTTAGCCTGATCCGATAATAGCTCTGCAACATTCGAGCCAGAATTGGAAATTAGTTAAGAGTGATTAGGAGAACGAGAGCTTTTCCATGCCCGATAGGAATGGTCTCTCTTTTGGAATGGAGCTGAGAACATTCCCATCCACTTCAGACACAGGCAAATATTTGATGAGAGAAAAACACACGAACCTCTCATAAGTAATGCAAAAGAACCTACGGAACACTAACCAAATAGAACACCCGCGCCCTACATCACCCATAACCGAACCCATCTACCAAGACCCACACACCTAATCATTACAGCCAAGACAAGCGACCCGCAAGCGCCCGTCCGCACACTACAGAACAGGACACCAAGACGCAAGAACCACCACAATAAGCATCAGACCATAGAATCTGGCACCACAGAAACAACAGACAACCCACCACAGGACCACACGCACCACCACACCATCATGCAAACCCAACGTATTAAAGAGCACCAGACAACCATCACAGTGTACGGGAAATAGAGTCTTGCCATGCATGCAGAAGCAACAACGTCATATTTAAAAATCATCAACAAGCACAGACCAACAACAACGAATCACCACTGATAAACATACTACATCTAGCCTTCACACGTCTAGAAGCGAGGGAGACGAAAGGCAACGAATGACGAAGTCGACAATCATTCTATACCTCGAAAAGAAGTAAGTGCCACGAGTGAACACACTCAACATCAAGACCAGACATAGAGTTCCAAAGAACATCATAGTCAACCCCTAAGGCACACGAAACCCAAAAACACCACTCTCAACACAACGAACATAATCCCGCAATAGTACAAGCTCTATTACAAAAACTTAACTATGACACACACCGACACGATACCTCTACGGCCACAGAAATCCAACTATCAGCGAACTCGCGCTTTCGAACTACACCAGATCCACCACCCTCACCTGAGACAAAAATCACAACATCATCCAGACAAGACGAAAGCGCACAACACAACCCACGAACTCTCAGTATCAGAATAGCTACGTTGAAATCCCCTACCAAACAACATCTAAAAAAACAAGACACTCTCCGACTATCACCAACTGCAGCAATATCCAAAAACAAAAGAACCACAATACACGTAAACAAAGTCTATCCATACAGCACAGTAGAACTACAAAGCTCACT
>JABUQX010037657.1:47500-73550 GCA_015478945.1 Trachelipus rathkii
CTAATCATTCCAGCAACAAATCCACTGTTCTTATATCGTCATAATAAATGGCATCACACCGTAAGATCTTTACTATGACTAACATATTACAACCAGTCACAGTTATGGGTGAAAAACAAACATTAGATAAGAGTTATAGGTATAAAGAGTGACATTTTCAGTTTCACACTGTATTCAAAGGAACATAAAGATAGTTCTCAACATCTGATGATAGGTAATTATTATTATTATATACTGTTATTTATATTTATGTTCTGAGTTTGTTATTTATTTTCTATACATTCACACACACACACACACACACGCACACACACTTACACAAACGTACACACACATGCACACACACGCACACACAGTCACACACACACACACACTCACACAAGAACGCGCATACATACACTATTATTCATACTATTACATGTCTGTTTAACAAACATTTATTCATTGTTTCACTTAAACATATATTCTACGAAGAGACTTTTAATAAGTATTACAAAACATCAACGATGTCTAACAATCATCAGTTTTAACCATTTTAAACCTTATAAGTGAAAATAATTTTATGATATAACTATCTGTCATTGTAACATAGTGCAATATCCATCTCGTTACATGTGTTTATATATATATATATATATTATATATATATATATAATATATTATATATATATATATATTATATATATATATATATATTATATATGAAAGCTTTTAACTGAACGGCATGAATGATTGTATAATTTTCAGAATACGTGCAGCAATGGACCAGTTACAATATGTAAAAATACAAAACTACTTTTAAGACATCAGTATGTTTCATCTACTCCTTATTATTATATGGAAGTGTATTTAATTACTTTAAATAAGTTATTAATTACTGATCAGATATGACACATCATATTTATAATAAATACTTACATTGAGGAATAATTGTTGAGTTGGAAAATATTCGTTCGGCTAGGTTTTAAAATTTCGAGATATTGTAGGATCCAGCGAATGCTACTCAAGCTGCTGACCCTATGAACACTGGAACAAGACTGAGCGTCTGAATGGATATTCATTTCATATAAAATACCATTATGGATCTATTAAATGTTGCCTAATTACAGTCACATGAGCTAATAGCTGAATTACACTAGAATAGATAATAATTAATTCACTAGATTCATAGTAGATCACGTGAAGCCCAACGCAGGAGCGCCCGCAAGCGTGCCCCGGTGCGGAATCGACGCATGAACCCGCCGGCGTAATATTACTGCGAGGTCGCGAAAATATGGAGCGATGTATTTCAAAGTGATACGGCATACATCCTGAAGGATGATATTCATTGTACACAGTCCCTTACAGTATGTATAATATTACTTTGTTTACTGGTTTAAGGTATATTTACGAACCTTATATCATGTTTGCAATTGCGTTATCTAATTTTAAAATCAAGGTATTTCTGTGTTTATTGCAAATCAGGTGAGATAATGCCAATGGTTACCGGATGCATACAACAGTTGATATAGGTGAGGTTATGAACTTACATACTTCGATATAAATTTGATGTATAATAATATGATACCTATACTGTGAATGCATACAGAGAAATTATTTATTGTGAATAGAGGGGGAAGTTTATTTATGCATGTACACGCATTGTATATTTAACTAATATAGTAATTATGTAATAATATTTTATAGTAAACTACTTTTTCATAACTTAAACATAGAGAAGATTATATATATATATAATATATATATAATATATATATATATATATATTATATATAATATATATATAGTATATTATATATATATATATATATATATATATATATAAATGTTTGGTGAAATAGGAGCTGCATCAGTAAACCATTTGCTCAAAGCATTAAGCCAGTAAAACTTAGGCATACATCGTTGTGAGTGAGATAGCTCTATTAGGGCCAATTGTTCAATTACCTTATTGAGTTACAGCTTTAGTATCGATAAATTCGTGTTTTATAAACCATAATCCTGCAATTCCATAAAGACATACCTTAAAGAGTGAGGGTATAGATCAACTTCTATACATTAGCACAGCCTCTTATGTAGTTGCAGCTTTAAGGTATATAAAAACTTGTTTTTTCAAACCTTAAAGTATTAAGATCTTAAAGGCAAACCACAAAGAGGATTATTTACGGTGTCTCTTCCGGAATATTTGTTCTATTTCCCTTAAAGAATTATAACTTTAGGTTATATAAAACAAACTGTTTTCTACAAATACAAAAATATTCCTTCGGAAACTAAATGTTTTTCAAGAAACTCTACTAGTGAAATGGAATTTTCTATAAATAAAATTAAAAATGTTCAAGTAAGAAATAAAATGAACGATTCGTAATATAGGAAATGGTATATTTGAAAATACTAAATGGTGTAATGAAAGTTTACAACGATATATCATAAAGAAAATATTTTCGCGACCTCACAGTAATATTACGCCGGCGGGTTCATGCGTCGATTCCGCACCGGGGCGCGCTTGCGGGCGCTCTCTCGTTGGGCTTCACGTGATCTACTATGAATCTAGTGAATTAATTATTATCTATTCTAGTGTAATTCAGCTATTAGCTCATGTGACTGTAATTAGGCAACATTTAATAGATCCATATGGCTATTTTATATGAAATGGGAAAATATCCATTCAGGACGCTCAGTCTTTTCCGAGGTTTCATAGGGTCAGGCAGCTTGATAGCATTCACTGGATCCTACAATATCTCGAAATTTTAAAACCTAGCCGAACGAATATTTTCCAACTCAACAATTATTCCTCAATGTAAGTATTTATTATAAATATGATGTGTCATATCTGATCAGTAATTAATAACTTATTTAAAGTAATTAAATACACTTCCATATAATAATAAAGAGTAGATGAAACATACTGATGTCTTTAAAGTAGTTTTGTATTTTTTATATATGTGTACTGGTCATGCTTGCATGTATTCTGAAAATTTTATCAAGTCATTCATGCCACTTCAGTTAAAATGCTTTCATATATATATATATATATATATATATATATATATATATATATATATATATATATATATATATATATATATATATATATATATATATATATATATATATATATATATATATATATAAACACATGTAATGAGATGGATATTGCACTATGTTACAATGACAGATAGTTATAACAAAATTATTTTCACTTATAAGGTATAAAATGGTTAAAACTGATGATTGTTAGACATCGTTGTTGCATAATGTTTTGTAATACTTATTAAAAGTCTCTTCGTAGAATATATGTTTAAGTGAAACAATGAATAAATGTTTGTTAAACAGACATGTAATAGTATGAATAGTAGTGTATGTATACGCGTTCTTTTGTCTGTGTGTGTACGTGTGTGTAAGTGTGTGTGCGTGTGTGTGTGTGTGAATGTATAGAAAATAAATAACAAACAACTCAGAACATAAATATAAATAACAGTATATAATAATAATAATTACCTATCATCAGATGTTGAGAACTATCTTTATGTTCCTTTGAATACAGTGTGAAACTGAAAATGTCACTCTTTATACCTATAACTCTTATCTAATGTTTGTTTTTCACCCATAACTGTGATTGGTTGTAATATGTCAGTCATAGTAAAGATCTTACGGTGTGATGCCATTTATTATGACGATATAAGAACAGTGGATTTGTTGCTGGAATGATTAGTTTTTATATAGATTCAGGTGTGTGGGTATCTCTTTAAATGATAGCTTTAAGTAAGTTAATAGAATATTGCATTGATGTAAGATATATATAAATATATATATTATATATATTATATATATATATATATATATATATATATATATATATATATATATATATATATATATATATATATATATATATCGATGTATGTGCATCATACAGACGAATCCTTACTAGTACTACAACTATTACAACCACTACTACTACTGACACTACTGTTAATACTATTACTACTACTACTACTACTATAGCTAAAACCATAACTATTATACGTGTAAGAACCTTGAGCTTCCATTCTCGGCATCCATTCTCTGATTAATGTTTGATGTGAAATACAATGTGCACGTTTAATGCAAAGTTTTAGTATTGACTCCACATCCTAACTCTGATTCATAATATATATATATTATATATATAATATATAATATATATTATATATATATATATATATATATATATATATATATATATATATATATATATATATATATATATATATATATATATATAATAAGTTATTTTTACAAATGCTCCTACACATATTACTTGAAGTAGTAAAACAATAAACATAACAGAATGGAGTGATCCAATAGGATCCCTTTAGGACGTGATCACATTACTGTTTTATTTCTTTACTGTTTTAGGGTCTGTAAAAACATGTTATTATGGACCCTAAGGACATAAAGTCGTTCCGCCTGGAGGGATGGGAAGAATAGGAGGGGAGGGGCTGCTTTACTGCATTACTGCTTTACTGCTTTAGGGTCTATAAAACAAAAATTTATACAAATAAAAATAAAAATAAAAGATAAAAATGAAAATAAAAATAAACAAATTAAAATAAAAATAAAAATAAAATAAATTAAATAAAAAACTTTTAAACAAAATAATGAAAATAAAATAAAAATAATAATAATAATAATAATAATAATAATTATAATAATAATAATAACTAATAATAATAATAATAATAATAATAATAATAATAATAATATCAATAATAAAATAAATTTAAATAAGTAAAATTGAAAAATTAAAACAAAAGTAATTTTAAAATAAATAAAAATAAAACAAAAATTAAACATAAGACATAATTGTAAAATGAAACTTATAAAATAAAGATAAGAAACAAAATATACATGTTCCAACCTATCAAAATATGTTAGCTTACGCTGATAAAGAGAAAATGAGATTTGAATATAGAAATATCAGTCTTAAACCTTTAGAAGACGTAATATCTTTGTGAGATGTAATACAAGTGATGGGACAGTTATGACAACATCTCTAGGTATATCTAGTTTCAACCCTTTGCCTATTCTCCAAGTATTGAGTCATCTGTATCCTTACAACACATAATCTCGAATACGATGAAGTTATGTTAGAATCTATAAGTATACCAAGTTTCATCCTTTACGTAATATCCAGGAAGTATCTCCTCATGCATCGTTCCTTCTGTATCATTGCATATCATAACTTCGTCTACTATGATGTTATGCCTAGGCCTATAAGTATAATTTTATGATTGGTTAGCGAGAGTTACCTGTCTGACTGTATGCTGTTCTATGGGTGCATGTGCGCGTGTATAAAAACCTGCTTTCTTTTCCGACTTTTTATCCCCTGAACTTATTTATACTAAAGAAGAGACCTGAATCTATTGGTCATTAGATCAATAGATGATGGTTGATTAGGAGGGCTGCGGAAAGGAAAGTTTGATTTACTGCTTTACTGCTTTACTGCTTTAGGGTATGTAAAATGCAAATTTTCATGTACAAAATTGTATGTTATTCTTGCAAGTACTTATCCAGAAGTTAGTAGAAAGAAGTCCTCTTAAATATTTCATCAAAAAGGCATTAAGTTGTTTGTCACCCAAGGTAATGCTTTCTAATAACTCTGGAAGAATTAATATGTGTGTTGAAAAATTCGTTGATATCAAGCAAACTGATGGTTCGACGGCTGATATAAACAAAGAGGATTATGAACTCTTGATATCTAATTCCTATGTCCTTGAACTTCTGAAAAATTTTGATGAGAAGGAAGATAGACTCGATCAACTTTTCATTGAAATTTTTAAAAATGTAAACGTTCAAAAAGAAACAAAAAAGTTTGTAACACTGATTCTTTCTTTATTTCATGGGAATGCTTCTGTAGAGAGAGGTTTCTCGACAAACAAACACTGTCTACAAGAAAATTTGCGTGAAGAGTCACTTGTTGCTAAAAGAGTTATTGCTGAAGAAATGAAAAATACTGGAGGGGTTGATTATTGTATTACAAAGGAGATGATGCCATACTGCCGCAATGCTTCTTCAGAGTATAAGGCATACTTAAAAAAAAAAGCTATGTGCCAAAGAAGCAGAAACTCTGGAAGGTGCAAAAAAAAGGAAATTAGCAGCTGAGATTAAAGAGGCTGAAGAATGCTAAGATAAATATTTTCCAAAGAGACCCGAAAACTTCAAATTTTAGAAAGAGAAAATAGCTTTTTCTTAAACAGTTCATAAGTTTCATTATAGATTGAAGGATTCTTATATGTAGTTATAGTAGCAAAACTCATTGTGCATTTAGTACTTAAAAAATAGGAAAAATATTTTTATTTATTATAGAGGAAAAAGGAAAATGTGCAAATGTTTTTTAATATTTTTGTGTACCTTTGTTTTTGTAATTTTTATTTTAAAGATTTTAAAAGAAAAGGGAAAAAAATGAAAGCAAAATCAGGGACCTGGTAAACATATTTGGCATATATTTTAGAGAAAATTAAATTGATTGGTGTTCATAACTTTGGCTTTTAATAATTTTGAAGTGTATTTAAAAAATTTTCAATGCAAATACAAATTTCACTTATAAAATGTCAAATTGTATGATGTCATTTAAATTTGTGAAAGCTGGCCAAGAAAATTTGTTACTGGGATGGTTAGAGGGTGGGCTCTGGAGGGCTTTCGTTTTTTCACTTTTCTTTATTGATAACAAGGATAAAATGATGTTTTTTATTTTATTTATTTCCAGGGAAAATTTGGAAGAACAGGAAACTGAGTAGTGAAGAACAAATTTCAACTTAGTATACACCTTGATATATATATATAATATATATATTATATATATATATATATAATATTATATATATATATATATATATATATATATAATATATATAATAATATATATAAATATTTTTTATTTATTTTTATTATATATATATATATATATATTATAAAAAAATTTTTATAAAGATTTTATTCATTAATTGATTGCAGATTTGTCATAATAATAACCTCACAAAATTGTTTTAAAATGCCATCATTCGTAAAAGATTTTTTATTATTAATGATATTACAAAATTTATAATAGAGTGTAAAATATGCCACAGAAAAATAAAACAAGGTAGTACACCAAAAACATTGGTCAGAGTGTCTAAAGCTGACATAATGTAACTCGAGAACGGCAGCACCTACAGTAAAACAAATTATACATTTGGAATCAGCGCAAAATTCTAAGGAGGGGTTTTTATTTTTATAATTTTTTTTTTTTTTTGCATTTATTCGTCGGAAATATTAAAAAAAAAAAAGATTTTTCCCCAATTTAGGGGGCTCGAGCCGACGGGGGACTTAAACCGGGTGCTTTGAAAACTACGCTTGAAGCTTCTTTTTTGGGGGACGTGGATGGCCTAGTGGTTAGAGCATCCGGTTATTGTTAACACTGTGACGCGGTGTCCAATGTTCGAATCCCGCTGATGGAGAGTAAAATCACCTGTGACTCATTCATTTAAAATCAGCGGGAGGCCGAGAGACCCCGACTCCCTCCATCTTTGCGGTTTACTCTATGGTATTCCTTTAGTTAAAATAATACCAAAGTGTAAAGGGAAGTAAAATTATTCTTTTTTTTTTTAACTAAAGGAATACCATAGGGTAAACTGCAAAGATGGCAGGAGTCGGGTTCTCTCGGCCTCCCGGTGGACGACGGGGGGGACGAAGTTCCCCCTCGGCTCCGAGCCCGCTAAATTAGGGAAAAAAAATTTTTAGAAATATTTCCGATGAATAAATGCAAAAAAATAAAAAATAAAAACCCCTCCTTAGAATTTTCCGCTGATTCCAAATATATAATTTGTTTTACTGTGGGTGCTGCCGTTCTCAAGTTACATGATGTCAGCTTTAGACACTCTGACCAAAAACATTTAATATAACGCCACTTCATAAGCATATGGAAAATCATCACCGAAGAGAATATCTGGAAATCAAAAATTTGGATAGTAAAAGGGAGTTGGATAGTATAAGGGAGAACAGAGGACACCCCAAAATAGCGAAAGATCCAAGCCGTGAAACAAGCGAGTCTTGAGGAAAATTTCTCCCAAAAAAATGAATTGGCATATCAATGACCCCAAATCACAGGCAATTTCATCAGAAGATAATAAATTTTATTGCAATGAGTAACTAGCCATTCACAATCACTGAAGAGCTGGGATTCATAAAACTTATTGCCCATCTTCAACCAAATTTTGTAGAGATGTTCCCAACTTCATAAGTAAATTGAGATCAGCAGTATTCGAGGTAATTTAAGGCCGATCAGGTATCATTTACTACAGACATATGGACAACTAAATATTCAAACGAGTCATTTATTTCTTTAACTACTCACTGGCTTAACCACTAGTTTGGAAAAATGGACTGAGTACTCCATTGCAATATATATATTATTATCCTATATTTTGAGGTATTTGAGTAAACTTTATTTAAAATATACTGTAGGTATGTAATAGAATATTAACATTAAGATCATTAGTAATAGAGACATTTAAAAGCCACATAGGCCTATGAAGAAAAGAACATATATATAAAAAAAAAATACAAATAAAATACATGATCAAATTAATTGATAATATATTCCGTATATGTATATAAGATATTACCTAGTGTAGCTTTTGAGAGTGGACTTTGGACACTATTGAGAGAAGAGTAAAGGTGGATACGAAAGGAAGTAGGTACAATTAAGAGTGAGAAGTTAAGTGTGCAGATAATAAAAATAGGATTATAAGATCTATATATGATAATATGGATAATAAGGCGCTCGCTAGTAAAACGGTAATGTAACTTGTTAAAACACAGAATTGATTACTCGAGCATTAAATCTGTGGGTCACCATAAATCCATGAGGGAAGCTTGTTGATCGCCTAGATAGTCTGACCAATTAAAGGAATGTGTTGTTGTTGGGTATGATGGCTACGAGAGAGAAGTTCAGATAATGAATCTGAGAGGCGAATGTGGCGCACATGAAGAGGTGTGCATAATGCCACGAGGTTAATATGTGTATATAGGGATACGCAGATAGTCTATGGAAGGAATTGTAACTAAAAAAGAAGAGTGACCGATTATCTAATTATGACAAGAATGCTTATAGGAGAGTATATAAGATGAGAATATATAAGACATCTAAAGGTGAATGAAATCAACAGGTATCGGGTAGATAATTAATTACAAGAGGCTATGAGATGAATACAACTTCTGGGAAGGAGGATGAATGAGGACATACAAGGAAATAGGAGGCTCTTCTGGAAAGAAGCGCGAAGGTTAAGAATGAGAATAAAAGAGGGGGTTGAATCATACTTTGACATATAGCAAAAATATAAAGAATGTACAGAGGAGTGTAGTGGATGTAATCTATATGATAAACTGATGAAATGGATAGATGTTAGGGGACTCGTGGATAAGAGAGGTCTCTACGAATATACTCTAAGTCTAACACAATGAGCCTGTAAACAGATTATTGTAAGATGAGGTAATAGTAATAAGTTGTAGAGATGTGTAGTAGCGGCCTTTTGTGTCATCGTTCTGTCGTGTAAAAGAGAGAGATTAGATAAAAGTGTAAATAGTCTCGTGGTAGGGATGAAGTTATTCAAAGTTATTAATGTCCTGATGGGGCTACGAATGTATTGAGCGAGTAGGGGGTTTGATGTAGATATGTTCAAAGTAGCACCGAGACTATCAGCTTTCCACTAAATTTCTTGGAGTGTATAACCTGAATAGGAACTATATGTATATACTAGGATGTTGATAAAAATCGATTTGAGAAGAGGAGAGACGAGGATGAGTGATTGATATGATTTGCACACGTTGTATAATATGATAACCGTCTCTTTGATCCTTAATGAAGCGAGCTTCAAGTAAGTGCTACAGGATGTCGAAGAGATTTTAGAATGTGTGTATAAAGTAACCAACAGGGTATAACGCCGTTAAGAGGGACCAGGAAAGGTGTATACTGTATATATGGGACAAAATATATAAGAGTATATTGCTATTATAGATGTGCTTATTCAGTTAGAGTGTTGAAACTTTAGCGACAATATTCGCAGTTATGGTCTGAATAAACTCTAATTAAAGTCTTAAGGCTAATGTATTTTTATTATGGCTTCTGGATCAAGATGTAGCGAAATTTGAGTGAACTGAGGGGTAAAGTAGACTCAGCGATATTAGAATAGATAAAGGTTGATTTTCAGAATATTTTAGTGGGTGGGATAGTTGTTTGCTCTTAGAAGTAAGTGCAGTACGCAATGTGAATGTATGAACTCGTGGTACTAATATACTCATTTATATTTGACAATACGCATATGAATGATTGTATAATAATTGGCAAGTTTGGGTTATGGCATAAGAAGAATAAACTTGTAATTTAGGTTTATGGATTTGCAACAGAGGCGTATGATAGGTTAATAGGGAAGCGTTATGGCAGGTTTTAGTGTATATGGTTTTGGCGGTAGGCTTCTGAATGGAATCAAAGTATGTATGACGATAGTGAAGCCTGTGTGTAAGCATAAATGGTGTCAATGGTGATTGGTTTAGGATTAATATGCGGAGTAAGACAGGGTTGTGTATGTCTCCTTGGTTATTCAATTTGTATATGGATGGGGTTATGAAAGAAATTTGAGGTGGGGATGGCAGGAAATGGTGTTAGAATGGTGGATGAATGGAGTTGAGTGGAGGGTGCCCTACCTAATTATATGCGGGATGATTTGGTTCTGTGTGGCGAAATCTGAAGAGAGTTTGAGAGATTGATAGAGAGATTTGGCAGGGTGTGCGAAAGGAGGGGCTTGAAAGTAAACGTGGATAAGAGTAAGGTTTTATGGTTGTGGATTGAGGACACTCCTCAGTGTGAAGTTATGTTCGATGTGAGGCAGCTAGAACAAGTGTCTGAATTTAAATATTTAGGGTATATGTTGGAGTGAAGAAGGGAACGTGGACGGATGCAGAGTTGTAGAGGAACAGTTGGTGAATGGCAGGAAGGTGGCTAGGGCGATATTAAATCGTTGGTGAATGCAAAGGGACTAAGTCTTGAAGGTGCTAGGTTGTCCTTTACATGGGGGTAATGTTGGTTTACCCTGTGTTAATTGTATGTAGTAGAGACATATGGTCTGGAATAAGAAAGTATAGATCTAAAGTTGAAAAAAAAAAAAAAAAAAAAAAAAATAAAAAATAAAAAAAAAAACATGTGTTCAGATGGAACAATCTTAGGGGTGTGCTAGGTGTGGAAGAAGATTTGATAAAGAGAGGAATGAACGTATTGGAGGTGGTGTGGTGTGAAGACAGGGGTAAATGAGAGAATAATGAAGTATGTTGAGAATGGTTTGGTCATTGTGAAAAGGAATGAATGATAGCCGGTGGTTAAGCCGGATGTATAGTGGGTGAGTGTGTTGGAACCGACCGGCTGGGAGACCGAAAGAGAAAGTGGATTGAGTCCGTGACGAATGTCTGAAGGAGAGAATGTGGCTTTGGCAGAAGGCAGAACATAAAGGTGCAATGATGGAGAAGAATGGCGGGGTTTGTTATGGGGGCATGGTTTGGCCCACCTGGCAGGGGATGAACCCTTACATTTGACGATTTACCATAGTGAGGGTCCGTCGCGGTCCCATGATGCTCTAGGGGGATTTTTCTGTCTGTGACGAGCTCTCACTAATTAAATGGTCCCAGAGGGGGGCGGTAATAGATACTTTGGTTGTGCATCAGTTCTGAGGGCTCGTGTATTGATCCTCATAGTTCCTAAACCAATGTGCTAATTTCATTAACATCTTATATTCGAACATCTCAAGTTGAGACATAGTAACAAGCGACTCAGCTTAGCTACTATATTCGAAATGGAATCAAAAACAAAAAACAAATACTCCCAAGAATCCCCAACATTAGTGGTGGTCAGTTCCATTTGAGTCAAACGCATTACAAAATCAATTGTGTGGACCATGAATTGGTATTGGAATGTAAGCCACGAAAGAAAGAAAGGAATAATATACTTTCAATACACTCATGATCCAAATATGCTCAAAAAATACAGATTGGGTAATAGGTATGTATTTAAATGTGGTACTTGAAAATCACATTAAATTGAAAACTGTTGGTTTAATAATTTATAATGCTAAAATGTAGAAATTGTAACTCATTGAGCCTTACAGTACAATTATCTTTATGTATATTATAAAATACAAGTGGACTCATAAATCCATCTTAACTCAATAATACCAAAAAATAAAAATAAACATTAATGTACTCAACAAGCTACAGTCTAGACATCTCAACCAATAGTTGTTAGAACACTAAATGTATATACATCACTCACTCTGCTAGATTACGCATCATTCAGAAGGTAATGTTCAATTAGTTTGCTTTGTGTTATATGGTTATCTTGTATGGTAACGTCTAGGAGACTAATTGCGTCTAGAAGAATACACCCAGCATAGCTCTACCTCTTCACCACAACTTGTATGATATCTAAAACAATGATACTAGTGTTGCACACTTGCGGGTTTTTATATGAATCGACTATACTGAACATAATAATGTTAGTGCTGTCGACCTAGGCCTCAGAGAATTAGAAATTGTGATTAAATGTTGTAAGCAGTCAGTATAATATACATGGCTCACTTAAGTAAAGAGAGTATAGGGGTGGATGTAGAAAGCAAATATACAGAAAAGGTTTATGATAAGAAGTTGATCATAAAGAAAGAAAAATATATGAAACAAGTAGTAGTTGCTATGCAGTGTAGTGTGCTTTGCGATAATGATAGGAAGGACTGGAAGGTAGGGATCCGATTAGTTACTTGCCGGCATGTATCTAAGGTGCTGTGATGATGCGATTGGAGAGACACAAAATACGACTGTGACGCTCCTGAGAAACCTGAGAATAAGAAGAAGAGAGAATCCATAAGTTGGAACTTGAGTATGCTATGTGAATGGGAGCCGCACATATTCGAGTAGATACTTGAAAAGAAGAGAAATATGCGATAGGTTTTTTGTGTCAGAGCGCTTGAAGCAATAAACAAAGAAGTGTGACATAGAATATTAATGAGCAATGTAGTATATTTGGAGCGGAGCTTATTGTGAGGGTGTGAGTTATAGAGTATAGATTTAATGTGCACATTTCGATGCGCTACTAAGGTATGACCACGTAATCATGAGATTTAAGCAAATATATGCAGGGATACCTGCTCGGCAGTGTCGCAGGTGAGCTGTACGAGGCTAGAGAGAGACTTTTACGTGATTGCAACTAGACATGGACTGATTCTTACTTAATACTATTCGTCGTACAGAAGAGATGAGAGATGGAGTGGGGTACGAGGGGTAGCGCGCTTAATTAATTGTGATAGATTGTCCTAAAGAAATTCTCGAACCGGAGTGTAGATATGGAACTTCTAAGATAAGGCTTGGCTTTACATATCCTATTCGAAGTCGATTATTATTGGTCATGATCTTCGGTGCGTGACTGCTTTCGTTTTACGCCGGATACATAGTTAACGCTAATAACAAACTTTTTGACCAAAATTAATTTTTATTTCACATCTTATATGGTGATGTATATAAGGTAAATTACATTAATAATAAATTATAAAAATAGAGCTAGTCTTGCATTAGGAATAAAGCAGAATAAAGATAATATAGATCATATTATTTTAATACTCACTAACTAAACTCAAGGGTATCATTTACAATCCCCTGTTGAAATAAATCAGTAATATAAATATAAGTATAAATATAGTTTCATATTTATTAGCTATCATCAAGCAGGTTTTCAGTAAAGATCTAATAGTAGATAACGGCAAACCTGCTGAGATATATGGTTAATTGAGTCGAAACTATGTGATAAAATCATCATAACTCACACTCATATTATATTCATCAATATAATATAATGTTTATAAGTGATTATCACCAGTACCTATTATAAATATAATTAGATTGGATAATATCGCATTACAAACTATACTATTATAGGTTTCTTAACAGTTATCGGCCTGGTATTATGATATGTATGAGAAGAGAGCCTTTATCAATTTATTATTGCTCACTTTTGATAGTAATCATTTGAGAGAAAGATTCCTATTTTTATAATGTGTGATTCAAAATATTAAAATATGATAAAATGATTATTTATAGTTTATATTATTCTTATAATATATAAATGCGGACTTTCACGTTTTAGAGTTGTTATTAGATGTAGCCCTTCCATTCTCATGTTAGCACTTTACATAATTTTAAGATATTATATATTATAAATATTGCAATTATTTCAATACTTGTGATAGAGTTTTATGATATGAACTTAGGAGGATTATGGGTAATTATATATACTATTATCTCTCATTGACTGCAATAGCTATACTTAAGGTTCATGTAACAAAATCCTGATATTAGGTGCTAGTATTCACTTGACATTTATATCGATTAAGAGAGACTCGCACTGGTTATCATAATATGTCTAATAGAACACTTCATGTGAGTTTCATTTGGAAAATGTATCACTGGCTTTTCATATATGGTTTTAATAAATTTCCATCACAAAAGATTGGTATACGGAGAAATAATAGAGTATTAGAACCTATAATCAGTTATGGTCTCTGACAATATAAGTAGTATGAGTAGAGATATCTAAAAACGCACTTTTAACTTTATGACATCGAATCTGTTAACTACGCTATAAGGGTAAATGATAGTAGTGGGATTTTTTCTCATCTAGTGAAGAAATCTTAAACTTGTATATTATGACAGGAAGAAGTATTTATTTGAAGAATGGGTGTTTCCTAAAGCAATCCATCCAAATTATCGAGCATAGTAATATATACTATAGTCACACTATGTAATAGGTCTATATTATCGAGAGAACTGGCAAATACTACATGTTACGGTTCTTGCATGGAGCCACGTTCTCATAGACCGCACTAACTGAAATTAGTCTCTTGTCTAGGACTCTAACTCAAAGAAATATTCTGACTCATAACTTGAGAGGCAACAAAGGCGAGATGAACGTAAAGAAGAGGAGGAGATTATCTCTCACATTACAAGACATATGGAAAAAAACACTCAAGATCAAATCCCAATGTTTCTGCTACAATAATTGACACTTGGAAGCTAAATAAATCAAGAACTAAATAAGAAATTATATTAAGGGAGTAATAATATATGAATTTAATCAATATAAGATATAATTATATAATATATAATATTATAATAATGAGCATTTTACTGATCATAGGTAAATAATGAACTAATTTATGGAGTAGTAATCATGCTCCTATTACTATAACAATAAATCGGAATATCTATCATAATCAATGCCACTTGCATCATTTTCCTCATCGTACAAATTCCATTCATTCTTCTCAGAAATCGGAGAGTACTAAAGGTAGGGATATGCAATTGCAGCACTGTATATACGAGAAGACATCATTTGACAGGAGTAAGAAATATTGTGGAGAGTGCACGCAGTTCGGTATAAAAGCTCGAACGCAAGCTTACTGTTAGACCTAAACCACTTTCACGCTGTTAAAAAGAATTGCGTCCTGTATAATACTCTGATAGTGGACGAAAAGTCAGAGATGTGATCAGATATAAAATACAAATTTCGTAAAAGATTTTCAACACGAGAACACTTGAAAAGGCAGAAGCCAATTATATTCACAATAGCACATTCGTCAACGTGGGGTTCCGCAGTAATTCCTTGTTGAACCGCTAGGATTGGAGACAAACAACTCGAGATCTACTCTCCTATTATCACTATCTTGTCGAGCGGTACTTACCAAGAAATCACATATACGCTCGCGTTACCAGGGCTTTATTTCTTCGATATGGGCATCATTCTCTAGTTGTTTTACCTTCAGTCTCAATCTCAGCCGTCTGAGTCTGCGCACACTTCCTACAATACTTCAACCACTCATAATGAAGGTTAACTCCGAGTTAACCCTGATCAAACTCCTTATATAAATATAGTACTAAGATTTAATATTTATAAAATATTCAAACTTTTTCTTGATATACTCACTCCACTCTTCATTTCTCTATATAGCATTCACGAGACGCTAAGTCTCACATGTGTTCTTTGTTATTATATTTCTCTATTATTTACGTCTTCACTCACACATATATCAGAGGCTTAACTATGTTCACGCACTACATCCTCATTTTATCAATATGCTTCTCAACTACCTAACACGACCCTATGAAGGATGATCCATTCTCGACAGCAATTGTATATCTTTATGCTTCTAATACTTCCTCTAATTTGTGAACCCAGCAATAGATTCGACGCTAACTGTATATCCATATTTATGACAGCAGGTAAAGCTAATCGATAATGTCCATTTTAGGCCCACTATCGTAACCTCTAAAGCACTCTAACGCAGTATAGATCATTATATTACATTCATCCTAAATACAGCGCCTTATAAATAAATGCTACACAGGCCAACCATTACTCACAAGGTCACACCCACTATACTACAACTTTTAATCTATCTTATTCTTAGCCATCTATACATATCAAATTTGCTCTCCCCATAATGAAAGATAAATGTTTTGACAAGTAACTATTATAGAGCTCGACAGTACTAATCACTATCCACAGTTGCTTCACACACCTATCATCCAACTGACTAAAATATTCAAATCATCGCGCGAACTGTTCAATCAATCAACAACCAATCAACAGGAATAGTCTCTATGATTCATAGCGTTATACTGTATCAGAGAACGCTGTCCTTCTATTTGGCTAGGATAAAAAGAAAAGAGAAAGATTAATCAAATAAAAACAAAAGAAAAATAAAACATCAAGAAGTTAATAAAGAACCCTGCACTCTAAAGAGACCTCCCTGCATATCATCAATACTCAAACTACTCGTAGATTCGGGTCGACACAAATATAAAAATTATCAGAACCCAATTACAAGATTTAGGATAAATACACACCATTAGTATCAATTTCCCGACTTTATATGAAGAAAATTATTCGTAGTGACGCAACCCATCTCGAGCGCATGTCTTCATCATTCTACACACTTTTAATCTCTGCAATAACAATACAGTCATCAGATAATATGTTATTCTATCATTCTCCATCCAACTTGACACATACCAAGAGTGTAACCCTCTAGATTGCCACATATTAGTCACAAAAGGTAGGATATTAAGATAATCAATGCACAAGCCTTTTCACTACAGGCATTTTCTAAATATCAAATACGCTATTTTTGCAACTTTGTGTTCACACTACAACTATATATTATGTTATGTAGCCCCAGGGAAGTAGTAATTAAGCATCGGCGTCGCCACATTTTCACAGTCATAATAATCTTTACTTGATGATTGATTCCATTTAGAAACCTAACACCAACACCACTATACCTATATTATTAATTTATAAGTTTTCACTAAAACGCATACCACTTAGGTAAAAGGTACGTTTTCTATAGAGGGAGGTTAATTGACTATTTCGCATACAGCCTGTGTAGACAAATAAAATATCAAATAAAACCGAATCCGCTATATTAATTATTGTGGTACTTTATGCTCATTCAATGCTATGTGACTCGTCACTCTCTGCTAGTGGATATTCAATGACTTATATGAACTAATATAGAGTCACGTACACTCTCTTAAGACGCAATATCTAAAACGCCCGCACGCTCGTGTTTCACAGTGTTGGACACAACATAAATCTATCTAAGCAATAAATCACCCTCAGTCTACAGTACAGTATTGCTCGACACGGGCACTATGAGGTTCCTAGCATATCTCGGAAATGTATTCTTCTCATTTCTCCATGAGTGGCATATAATCTTTCCAAAGAGAATTCACACAGCAAATATCAGAAATTGGTCCTACAATGTGAATCAAGAGATAAGATATATCATATATAGAGATATAAAAAAAATAAGAGAAAAAAAAAATATAAATAAAGAATGTTTTGTATAAATCGAATTGAATTCCTAAATTACAAACAGAAATGGGAATAGCGAAAAACAAAAAAACAAATAAAAAAAAAAAAAATACACACTTCACATGCTAGTGAGAAGAGATAAGCTATAATGCTCACTCTAGAGAAAAATCTTTTGTAAACCATATTTAACGCACTGGGGACAGTACTGAATAATTGAAAATCACTAGTTTAGGGAACGAGTTTTTCTGTAAAAATTAAAAAACCTAACGAAGAAATTATAACCCGACTTATTCAAGACCTAATTTATTAATAAAAAACCTTGGTTATTACCCATGAAATTGCTCAAAATAGGTTAATTAAAGTTTGTGATAAGAACAATGATGCTGACAGTAGGGTAAAAAGGAAAGCTGCAGCAGTTCAATGTAGAGAGCTACATAAAAAGCTCATGGCGCCATAAGGCCACTTTCAATATCTCCAACTTAATATAAGAGTCAAATAAATAATTTCTTATGTACTTGGTTTATACAGGAAACTGATATAAACTTTTGCATTTAAAAGAACTCTGTCAAAAATATCCAATTTGGTTTTCCAATTTATTTTATCAATATTCATACCAGCAAAATTAATTCTTATAGAATTAATTTTGGTCCCCCTCCAGTGTCAAAAATATATAATTAATACATGTGATGATATATCTATATAGATCAATATATGTTTATTTTATATATTTATATATTTTTTTGATTTTGTTATTTTGTTTATTATTTTTATTAATTATGGCCCACTGGGAAGTATGAAGATTTAAAATAATTGACTTAACTTTTTAATAAACAACTAAAAAAAAAAAAAATTAAAAGTGAATGAAATTTAATTTATTTATCATTCATTTATTTACAAAAAATAACTTAAATAATAATAAAAATTAAATACTAAAAAATACAAATATTATTGCAACCTACAACAATTTATTTTGAATACCGCATTTCACTTGCTGCGTTTTGTTTTATCTATAATATGAATTCCTTTAGCAGAAGCTGAATCATGCCTTAGCTTGCAATTGTGATGCAAGAAAATTGACGTGAATAAAATTTAGGATTGGAAGAGTGCCAGACATATAAAGTACCAAATAAAGGGCAAGACTGATGTTCTTTGCTCGCTATGTGTATGGCATAAAAATTATCATGATACTCGGTCAAACATAATAATGCATGCCAGCTGATAATTAAAAATAATTAATACTATAAATACTACTAATAATTTTTTTTGTTTTTTGAGATATAAAAAAAATCTGGCTTTGGGACCTACTACCGCATGTACCATAGAAGAAGACCAATTTCATTATACTATATTTTTATTTTTGCTTTTATATTCTTGTGTTAATTTAATTCCTCTTGAATACTTGGAGAACTCTACCAACAAAGGTGAGAAAAAAGAATTAAAGATTTATGGCGTTTTTTTGTTTAGCTGTATTATATAGTCGACCAAATCTTACACTCCCTTCCATTTGCTAGTTAAATGATTCTAGAGGGTGAAAAAGGGAAATCTAATTAAATTAAATATTACAATTAAATTAATTATTAATTATAGTTTATATTGAGTAAACTTTGAATTTCATTTTCATAATAAAATAATAATAAAAGTACTAATACATAATAATAATAAAATTATAATAACAAAATAATAATTACATAACAATAATTACATAATAACATAATAATAATCATATCAATAATAATAATATAATATAATAAAATAAATTAAATAATATAATAATGAAATGAATATACATATAATAATAATAATAATAATAATAATAATCACTTAATCATTACATAATAATAATATAATAATCAAATAGACGAAGAGCCTACTAAATTTTATCCTTCTCAGATAAGGATTGCTTGGATTTGGCAATATAGGAAGCAAATTTGGTCAACAGAAGAAGGAATCAGCAAGTTGAGAGAGATTTCATTACCCTTATATAAAATTTCTATCATAAAATAATTTAATTAAAAATATCTCCTTAATTCAAATGTAAATATTTATAAGCATTCTAAAATTATTATATAGTAAATTTTAAAAACTAAACTTCTTTGACTCCCCCTTTCCTAATTATTTCTCATCCATTTATTTTCAATGGCAATTTCTATGTTAACTCTGCTTCCTTATAATTATTTTTATGATAATTATTGTTGGTGACTGGGACAGTTCTTAAATAGGCCCATACGGCTTCTTAGGTATTATTCTTATTGTATTATTTATTATGGCTTGACTGGGACATTCTAAGAAGAGGTCAATGAATCCTTTAATTTTATTGGTTGACTTCGGAAGTCCTAATAGGATCCATGCGGGCTTTAGTATATTCTTAATATTATGGGTTGACTGGGAGCTGGGACAGAATTTATCATTTAATTACTTATTCTTAATTATTAATTATTAATGGGGTTGACTGGGACAGTCTAGATAGGCAATGCGGATATTGAATTAATTATTCTTATTAATTAAGTTCATAGCATTGACTGGGACATTCTAGAAGGGGTCAATGCGGCTCATTTTTTTAATTATTAATTATTGTTAGTTGACTGGGACAGGTCTAGGTCAGGCCCCTGTGCTTCTAATTATAATCTACTGAATTGACATCAATTACATTAATTTTATTAAAAATTAATTCTTAATTCTTAACTTTTTATGGTTTGAATGGGACACTCTAGATTGGATTCTGCGTCTTTTACTGTCTTTAATATATATACTAATTATTTATTATATATATATATATATATATAATATATATCATATATATATATATATAATATATTATATCAGATATATATATATATATATAATATATATATATATATATTATATTAATATATATATATATACCGGGTTGGGGATTTTTTTTTGAATTTTTTTAGAAAAAATCAATTTTTGATTTTTTGATTTTATTGAATTTTTTTTATTTTTTTGATTTTTGGATTTTTAAGATTCGTGACGTACGCGAATTATATATATATTAATAATATTATATATATTATAATATTATATATATATATATATATATTTATATTTATAATATATATATATATATATATATATATATATATATATATAATTATATCATAATAAAGGATTATATAGCGTATATTATTTTGTTTACATATTTTAAAATAATTTATTATTACCAAACAGTAAGAAGACGCAGAATTCAATCTAAGAGTGTCCCATTCACCCAATAAAAATAAAGAATTAAGAATAATTTTAATATAATTAAAGTAATTAAAATAGTTTATAATTAAGACGCCGCATGGGCCTACCTAAACTGTCCCAGTTAACAAAATATTATTAATTAGAATAATAATTAAAGCCACTGGCCCTCTAGAATGTCCCAGTCAATCAATCATATTTACAAAATAAGATATTAATTCATAGCAATTGCCTATATAGAGTGAATACTAAGCAAATTCCAAGACAATTACTCAATCAACCAGGGATGGTTTTTTTACTTGATTTTTTTATCCACAAAAATCATGATTTTTTTGTTTTATTGATTTTTTTTGAATTTTTTTGATTTTTTTTTAATTTTTTTTAATATTTTTTTTTATTTTTTTGTAACTTTTTTTGTTAACTTCCATAGAAATAAAAAATTAAAATAAAACAATATATTTTATGAAAGTTTTAATATATTTTTCAATTTTTCATCAAACTATTGGCATTGTAGTTAACCTAAGTCTGTAAAATTCTTTATCGCCTGTTTCATTTTTTTCCATGTAAGATTTTTGAACCCAGAGCTAGGGCCTAGGGTTTAAAAATTGAAAATTAATGCCAGATGCATACTTAATTATATATATTATTTTTGTATAATGTCGTAATACATATGTAGGCCAGTATTTGAATATTGTCTACAATTTTCGCATCTATTATTAGAAAAGCAGATTATGCTGAAGAGGGCGCACGTAAAGCAACGAGGAGGTAAATTTTTGGCTTTGAAGATAAGAATAGGCGCGAAGTTGTCTAGATAGCCCCATGCGGCTTCTTAAGTATTATCTTATTTATTTATTTATTATGGTTTGACTGGGAAATTCTAGAGGGGCATCAAAAATCAATATTTAATTTTTATTAGTATTATATCCCTGGGGACAGTCTAAAAAGGACCATGCGGCTTTTAGTTTATTCTTAATTTAATATAATCTGACTGGGAAATTCTAGAGGTGTCAATGCGGCTTCTTAATTATATTTTCAATTATTAAATTATTACTGATTGATCGACTGGACAGCCCTAGATAGGCCCATGGTGGCTTCTTAAATATATTACTTATTTATCATTTGATTATTTTATTATGAGTTTCGACTGGGACATTCTAGAGGGGCAATGCGGCTTCTTAAATTATTAATTTTTATTGGTGGACTGGGACAGCCTAAAAAGGACTATGCGGCTTCTTAAGTATTATTCTTATTTTTAATGAGTTGACTGGTACATTCTAGAGGCGCCAGCTTTTCTTATTATTATTTTTTAATTATCTAATCTTTAATATATATACTATTTATGTATTGGTTGACTGGGACAGTCTAGATAGGCTATGCGGCTTCTTTATATTATTCTTATTTATATTTATTATTGGTTGACTGGGACATTCTTAGACGTAAGCCAAGTGCAGCTCTTATTATTACTTCTTTTAATTGGTTGATCTGGGACAGTCTTCAATAGGACCATAGCGGCTTCTTGAGTATTATTCTTATTTATTATGGGTTGACCTGGACATTCTAGAGGGTGAGACATTCTAGAGGGCCAATGCGGCTTTTTAATTATTATTTTAATTATAATTATTGTTGGTTGACTGGGACCGTCTAGTAGGCCCATGTGGCTTCTTCATTATAAATACTATTCATTTATATATTCATTTTTATAAAAATTTATTTTATTCTTATTTCTTTATGGGTGTTGAATTGGGACACTCTAGGTTGGATTCTGCGTCTTCTTACTAATATTATATATATATATATATATTATAATATATCATATCTATATATATATTATTATATATTATATATATATATAGTAATATATATATATCTATAGCTATATATATAGTTTATCTTACAGTATATTTAGTTATAATTTACCACTGCCAGTGATTATCGTATTGTCGTATAAATATATCTAATATATAATATAGTATATGATATATATATATATTATATATTATATATATATATATATATATATATTATATATATATATATATATAATGTTTCGCGTGACGTCACGATCGAAAAAATCAAAAAATCAAAAAAATCAAAAATCAAAATCATAAAATTGATTTTTTTGTTCTAAAATAAATCAAAAATCCCACCCCTGGTCTCAAGTCAACCCAATAATACTTATAATTAAGAATAATAATTAAGAGCTGCATTGAACCCATCTGAATGTCCCAGTTAACCCTAATGATATAGAACAATACTTAAGAAGCCGCATGGTCCTAATTTAGACTGTCCAGTCAACCAATAAGAATATAATTTATTGAAAATAGTGGCCCTTCTAGAATGTCCAGTCAACCCATAATAATAATTATTAAGAATAATAGCTACTTAAGAAGTATCTGGGCCTATCTGACTGTCCAGTCAACCATAAGAATTAATATTAAGAAAGCCGCATTGCCCCACTAGAATTGTCATAGTCACTCATATAAATAAGAATAATACTTAAAGAAGCAGCATAAGCCTATTTAGACGTAATAATAATAAATCAAAAAATTAATATTAAAGACACCGCATTGGCCCTCTAAGAAATGTCCAGTCAACCTCAATAAAATAATATATAAGAATATACTTAGAAGCAGCAATGGGCTATCTAGCTGTCCCAATCAACCAATTAATAATTAATAATGTAAAAAATAATATATAAAGAAAGCCACATTGATCACTCTAGAATGTTCCAGTCATCACCCATCAAATAAATAAGTATAAATCAATCACTTAAGAAGCAGGAACTGGTCCTTTTTAGACTATCTAAGTTAACCATAAAAACTAATAATTGAGAAGCCGCATTGGCATCTCTAGAATGTCCCAGTCAACCCATAAAAAATTAAGAATTAAGAAATATTTTTTAATAATTTAATGTAATTAATGATGTTTTATAATTAAGTAAGCCACAGTGGGCCTTACCTCAAACTGTCCCAGTTCACCAACAAAAATTATAAATAAGCAATAATAATTCAGATAGCCGCAGGGCCTGTAGCAGTCCCAGTCACTCCATAATTAATAATTAGAATAACATTCTTCTTAATTACTTATTATTATGGGTTGAACTGGGACTCTAGATAGGCCCATGCCGGCCATGCGGCTTCTGAATTATTATTCTTATTTATTAATTATTATGGATTGACTGTGACATTCTAGAGGGGCCAATGCAGCTTTTAAATTATTATTCTCAATTATTATGCTGGTTGACTGGGACAGTTTAGGTAGGCCCATGCGGCTTCTTAATTATAATACTATTCATTAATTACATTAATTATTATTAAAAATTATTCTTAATTCTTATTTTTATGGGTTCACGCAGGACAACTCTAGAGGGGACAATGCGGCTTCTCATTATTAATTTTTATTTGCCACTTGCGACAGTCTAAAAAAGGAACCATGTCGCTCCATAAGGTATTCATTCGTATTTATAATGAGTTTTGAACTGGGATAATTAGAGGGTCATGTGGCTTAATTCTTATTTTTTTCATTAATTATTATTGGTTGACTGGGAATGTCTAGATAGGCCCATACGGCTTTAAGTTATTATTCTTATTTATTATTTATTATGGGTTGACTGGGCATTCTAGAGGGCCAATGCTGGCTTCCTGCTTCTTAATTATTAATTTCTTATTAATTAAACCTGGGACAGTCTAAAAAGACCATGTGGCTTCTTGTATTATTCTTATTTTTATGGGTTGACTGGGATATCCTAGAGGGGTCAATGCGGCTTTCTAATTTTTATTCTGAATAATATTTAAGAGGCTGCATTCAATTCTACTAGAAGTTCTCAGTCAACCCCATAATAAATAATAATAATACAAGAAGCCGTATGGCCTTTTAGACTGTGCCCAGGTACAATCTAAAGTAAACATTAAATAATTAAGCAAGCGCACATTGCTCTAGGAATGTCCCGTCAACCCCTTAATAAAATAAAAATAAGAATACTATACTTAGGAAGCAGCATAAGCCTATCTAGACTGTCACAGTAAACCAATAATAATATATATAATTAATAAATTAAAAATAAAATTAAAGAACCGCATTGACGCCTCTAGAATGTCAGTCACTTCATAAGTAATAATAATAATAGCTTAAAGAAGCCTTCATGGTCCCTTTTAGTCTGTTCCCACGTCAACAATAAAAATAATAATTCAAGAAAAGACCACCATTGGCCCCTCTAGAATGCTCCAGTCAACTCATAATAAATTTCAAATAATAAATAAGAATATAACTAAAGCCGCATGGGCTATCTAGACTGTCCCAAGTCAACACCAATAATATTTTATAATTAAAAAATAAAATTAGAATATGCATGGCCCCTCAAGAATGTCCCAGGCACTCATATAAATAAAATATTTGAAAAGGCATTGTCCTTTTTAGACTGTCCCAGTCACCAATTAAAATTAATATTAGAAGCTTGGCATTAAGCCCCTTAGAATGATCCCAGTCAGCCATAATACAATAGAATTAATATTTAAGAAGCTCAATGGGCCTATCTAGACAACTTCACGCTTTTTCTTATCCTCAAAGCCAACCTCTTCCGTTGCTTTCGTTGCGCCCTCTTTCAGCATATCTGCCTTTTTTTAATAAGGGTGCTAAATTGTAGACAATTTCTTCTAAATACTGGCCTAACATATCTATTAAACGACATTATACAAAAACAAATATTATATATAATTAGTCCTGGCATCATGGCATTTATTATTTCAATATTCTTACAATTCCTAGGACCTAGCTTGGGTTCAAAATATTACACATGGAAACAATGAAACAGCAGCACTAAAGAGAACCGTCGGAATGCAGGAAAGTTTGAGAATCCCATGTCTTAGACTTCGGCCAAACATATAATAAAGCGGTCTCGCGGCAGGCCCTCTCTGCCTCCCCCCA
>JABUQX010037658.1:5000-12500 GCA_015478945.1 Trachelipus rathkii
TCAATCATAATGACATTTAGTGAGAATGCTGTATTCAATCATAATAGCATTCAGTCATAATAATATTCAGTTATAATGATGTTCAATCATAAATATAATCAATTATGAAGTCATTTAATTTAAATATTTAATTATAATTAAATAAGATTTTTTAATAACTATTATAATTAAATTATAATTAAATAAGATTTTATTTATAATAATGTTCAGTCATAATAACGTTCAATGGTAATGAAATATTCAATCATAATTAATTATTCAATTATAATAATATTCAATTATAATGACACTCAATCAAGAGTATAATCAATGATGACATTTAATTAAAATTTTAATTATAATTACATTCAACCATAATATAATTCCATCATAATAACACTCAATTATTATGACATTCAGCCATAATGTCATTCTATCGAAATAATTTTGTACTATAATGACATTCAATCATGAAATATTCAATTATTAGGAAATTTAATCACAATTATGTTAAATTATAATAACAATCATTCAAGCTGATAATTAATCAATCATTAAGATATTTAATTCAGAAAATTAATTTTTAAGATATTTATCAAGATATTTAAATATTAAGATATTTAAATTTTCATCCATCAATTATTGTGGTAACCTGTTTTGATTTTGGACAATATCTTGAGAAGTCAGGCATTTTTTAAGCGAATCTCAATTTTCGGGTTAGGTTTGTTTATTTTATAAATTTTCAGGCCTTCGGTTTGAGCTCCCTAAAAGAGGGTTTTGCCCCCGCCTCGGTAGCCTTAACTTTTACTTTCACCCTTCGTAGCCCTAACTTTTACTTTCAAATCATTCGAAAACTTGGATTTTTATATTAAATTTCGAATTAATTATGCTTATATACATAAATTGCTGAATGATTTTGCTGTTGATATATTATGTGTTTTTAAATAAATTATATTCATATATAATATATTTATATATAATGATATTATTAAATTTAATCTTCATTGATATATAGTTGTATACGCGATCGAGAAGCAATTTCTTTTAACATGCATTATTTGGTTCTTTTAAGTAATTTGTGTTGATACATAGTTAAATCTTCGAGATATTTTATCCACTATGCTTCATGAATAATGATAATATTTTTAGTAAGAGTTGATTAATTATTAATAATTATTATAATAATTGAAGCATAATTGAGATTGAGTTTTATTTCATTGTTAGACAATAAAAATTGACAAGATATAATTAAAAGTTGTTATCCTTATTTTCTGTACAAGAAAAGGCTAATGATAAAACTCTTTTAATATTTACTATTAAATTAACTTTGATCTGACATTTGACATTAGAATCAGGTAATAGTAAAGCATTTAAGATGAATTTAAAGAAAATATTTTTACTAAATTATCTTTTGTGTGAAAATTTTCAAATCAAGTTAATATGATTACAGCATTCTATAATTTAATGAAATATTTAAATATGTAATGTAATTTTATTTGTATTTATATATCGTCTTCAAAATAATTTCAAATTTTTAAATTTATTATTATATTATATATATATATATAATTTAAATATAAATATATATATATATTATATATATAATATATATATAATATATATATATATATATATTATATATAATATAATATATTCTATATATTATATTATATATATTTTTATTTTGTCTTTTTAAGAAAATAAGTTGATTTTTAAAATATTAATATGCCAAATTCATAATTTCGTTAATTTCTTATTGGTATGTTTAATATATTTAATAATGTACTTAGAATTTTTTGGGGTTTGCTTGAGAAATGAACTTATCATTTTATTCATTTTAAATGTTATTATATTATTAATATAATGTTTCAGAGAATCCTGTAAGCCTGGTGGCACTCTGGCGAAATTAACATAGAATGGAAAAAACAATTGGAAGTAACTACAGCAAAATTTGAATCGAGCCTCGATACTAGGTGTTACTTATTGTATTTGCTTCCGAGCAGTCATGTTCTTCCTTCTAAAGAAAGATTGTTATCCCTAGATTTTCTTCGTTCTGAACAGTTATATAGAGTTTACTTTCTAATGCAATTCAACCATCGCAAAAGAAACGGTAAATGAAAGAAATTAGATATCGAAAGGAGTGTGATCCAATTTTCTCTAGCACGTTTATTTTAGATATTTTATATAGATATTTTATATATTTTAGATAGATATCTTCTTTCATTTTTAATATATATTAGCTATGATATCTTCTTTTACATTTATTATTCGAATACTTTTAAAGTTTTAGAAGTATATCCCCATACATTTTGAAGTTTCCAATATTTTAGTTTTTAAAATGATTTATTACAAGTCATTATTAAGAATCCTCGTTCACTCTTTTTTGATTCAAATATTATAATATTAGATTTGTTCATACTTCAAGTTTAATTTATTATTATTTTATTTTATATTATATTATATTATATTATATTATATTATATTATATTATATTATTTATTACTACAATTACATTACATTACATTACATTACATTATATTATATTACATTTAAAAGAATATATTTTTTCTAAAATTCAATTCCTATATTATAACGAATTAATAGGTATGACAGGCATAATATAGGTATAATATTAATATGTAAGGTTTCTGGTAGTGTGAGTGAAAGAGGGAATGGGATGAAAATTTTTGGTAGTTGATTTTCTTTTCAATATTTCACTTAATATTTTATAAACCTGATTTTCCCATTTTCCCCATTTTGAGTAGAAAATTGACTTCTAAAATAAAAACTTAATTTATGTTTCACATTTTGATCAGGCAATTTAAACTATTTATGTGATCTTTTTTTTAAAATAAAATTATTTTCCCTAATCCGATGTAGATAATATTTATTTATTATAAATTAATTTATTTTAAATTATTAATTATTATTATTATTATTATTATTATTATTATTATTATTATTATTATTATTATTATTATTATTATTATTATTATTATTATTATTATTATTATTATTATTATTATTATTACTATTATTATTATTATTATTATTATTATTATTTAATCCCAATAGTTAAATTTTTGCATTCAGTTTTTATTTTTTACTAGATTTTTTATTAGAAATATGCAACTGTGAAACCATAACTACTCTACAATAACTTTGTTATAATTCAATTTAACTCTACCACTTGCATAACCTTTCTATTCACCCCCCCCCCATTAAGGAAGTTCTTTTGACTTAAAAAATGAAAATAAACTTTTCCCATAAGCAGGCACTCCTCAAGTTTCTTCAGGCTTTGTACAACCTCTTTGAATTTTGGCACACCTCCGGAAAATATCGGCGCACATCATAAGTAGGTGTAAAATGCCAGTTAGTCATTGTCTCATACCCTCGTTAATTTGTTATAAAATGGAAGTTAGCAGTAAAGCCTGAAGATCTAAGTAAAATATTAAGAAATGTATAATTCTCTCTTTGTGTTTATACTATGTTCCTAATGTCATTCAACTGATATTTTTCTTAATATTATTAAAAAGATAATGAAATCAAAGTATATATTCAAATCTTCAACCAAAAATGTTATTGTACTACTGTCCATTGTTATAATAAAAATAATCGTTTATGTAATCTAAGCAAAACTTTTTGGTATTTTAAACTTACCAAAATAAAAAAGATACTAAATTCAAAGTATTTCCACAGTATATAATCAAATCTTTACCCTTAAATGTTATTGTACTACTGTCCATTGTTATAATAGAAATAATCGTTCATGTAATCAAAGCAAAACCTTTAAGTATATTAACCTTACCAAAATAAAAAAAGATAGTAAATTGAAAATATTTCCACAGTATATAATCAAATCTTTACCCTTAAATGTTATCGTACTACTGTCCATTGTTATAATAGAAATAATCGTTCATGTAATCAAAGCAAAACTTTTTGATATTATAACCTACCAAAATAAAAAAGATAGTAAATTGAAAATATTTCCACAGTATGTAATCAAATCTTTACCCTTAAATGTTATTGTACTACTGTCCGTTGTTATAATAGAAATTATCGTTCATATAATCAAAGCAAAACCTTTTGGTATATTAACCTTACCAAAATAAAAAAGATATTAAATCGAAAGTATCTCCATAGTATATATTCATATATTTGTACCGTAAATCGCAACTATTATAATATATGTTATTGTACTGCTATTCATTGTTATTAAAATCGTAATTTATGTATTTTAAGCAAATCCTTTTTGGTATATTTGAAACATTCGAACCTTTTGGAATATTTGGAACATTCTGACCTTCTGGCAAAACAGTTCAACCTTTTGATATATTTCGAACACTCTAATCTTTGTCACTTTTCTCGTTACGTATTCGCTAAGCCCTTTAAAACTGTTAAGTAACCAAAGTTCCATTTTTACCCTAAAATTAGTTATTGTTACCCTGACCTTAAAAAATGTTAGAAAAATTTTGTTTTAATAATTAATAGAAAACACAAGAACCCTTTACCTTTATGTATAAAGCTTGAAACATACCCTTTATTATTTACTTGAAGTAAGTATTTATGAAATTATTTAATTGTACCCAAACTATCTATAAAGCATTAGTATGTTAGATATTCTTCCTAATATATTCCGTATTGGAAATTGAATTCAATTAAGCCTAAATCAGATATTATTATTATTATTATTATTATTATTATTATTATTATTATAATTATTATTATTATTATTATTATTATTATTATTATTATTATTATTATTATTATTATTATTATTATTATTATTATTATTATTATTATCATTAAGTTTTACTTTTAGCTTCCAATACCCTAAATATTTTCTTCTGATATTCATTTAATTTTCTTAACACTACTCTAGAGAATAATTTGCAAAGAAAGTATGAGGCATATTTATATTAATTAGATCCTGACCGGTTTCGTCCGTAAACTACGGACATCTTCAGAGTTTCGATTTCTAACAATTGAAAGAATATATTACTGCAAGATTAAAAAAATTAAAATTACAAATTAGATTTTAGATTTTAGCATTTCATATTATATTTAATTTAAGGAACAAAATACGTTAAACTTTATGTTAATGTCTGGTTTTAGATGTTTTATGTAATAAATCTCAGCTATTTTCAGTTTTTGGGCTTTACATGAGGAGTGTAAAATTTTAAATGATTTTGAAATATCAGGTACAGTTGTCATGTTATTGTTCAGTGAATAAATATTCATATATTTTACTGGGTTTAAAGCGGTGCTGGTATGCCCTATCTGTTAATCTATTAGTCGTGTAACCAATATACGTCGACGTACAGTCAGACTCGGGACATGCGAATTGGTACGCGACATGGTGAATATCTGAAAGGGTATCTTTAGTAGAGAAGCAGGAAGAATGTTTTCTTGTTTTGTGGTATAGTTTAACTGTGATTTTTGAGTCACTTGTAGATTTAATGTGGGTGTTAATAATGCCGCGTAGGCATTTTTCCTCTTTATCAAAGTCTTTTGCATTTGAAGTTTTAATATAAAATTTAATGCTTTCAAAGATATTGTTCTTATTGTCCTGTTTTTTTATAGTTTGTTGATGGTTTTGTTTATTATTTTTTCCGTTAAATTTAAAGGGTGGTTACAGTTGATCAGGTTCTGTTTAATTCTTTTAACCTCAACATCAAATGATTCCCAATCCGAGCACAATTTATATGCCCTATATATGAGTGTTTTAACAATTGAATTTTTTTATACTTCTGGGGAGTAGAAGCTGTAATTAAGGTACATACCATTATCAGTTGGCTTGACATGTTTGCTCCTACTCCCCAGATATATATAAGAATTCAATTGTTAAAACACTCATATATAGGGCGTATAAATTGTGCTCGGATTGAGAATCATTTGATACTGAGGTTAAAAGAATTAAACAGAACCTGATCAACTGAAACCACCCTTTAAATTTAACGGAAAAAATAATAAACAAAGCCATCAACAAACTCCACAAAAAACTGGAAAATACGAACAATATCTCTGAAAGCATTAAATTTTATTATATTTAAACTTCAAATGCAAACAGAAATTCGATAAAGGGAAAAATGCCTACGCGGCATTTATTAACACCCATCATTAAATATTCAAGTAACTCAAATACAGTTAAACTATACCAAAACAAGAAACTTTCTCCTGCTTTACTAACTAAGGATACCCTTTCAGCTAATCACCATGTGGTGTACCAATTCGCATGTCCCGAGTCTGACTATACGTCGACGTATATTGGTTAAACGACTAATAGATTTGAACAGATAGGGATACAGCACGCTTTAAACCAGTAAAAATATGAAATTTATTCAATGAACATAACTGACAACTGTACCTGATATTTCAAAATCATTTCAAAATTTACACACCTAATGTAAATCGCAAAAACTGAAAATAGCTGAGACTTATTACATAAAACATCTAAACAGACTTAAAATAATCTTAAAACGTATTTTTTCCTTAAATTACAGAAATATTAAATTCTAATTTTAAAATTCATGGATGAGTTTTAATTTTTTAATCTGTGTTAAATAATTCATTCAATTGTTAGAATCGAAACTCTGAAAATTTCCGAGGTTTACGGACAAAACCGGACAGGATCTAATAAATATAAATTCTCTAGAGTAGTATTAAGAAAATTAAATGAATATCAGAAAATATTTAGGGATAAAAGAAGAATTTATTAAAACAAAAGCTGATATAGAATTTCTATATTATTTTATTTTATTATTTATTATTATATTTATTATTTATTATTATTATTAATTATTATTATTATTATTATTATTATTAATTTTATTATTATTATTATTTTATTTTATTATTATTATTATTATTTTATTATTTATTAGGATCGAATGTTATTATTATTATTATTATTATTATTATTATTATTTTATTTATTATTATTATTCATTATTATTATTATTATTATTATTATTATTATTATTATGTATTATTATTATTGATTTATTATTAATTATTATTATTATTATTTGTTATTATTATTCTTATTATTATTATCTTTATTATTATGTTATTATTATTATTATTATTATTATTATTATTAATTATTATTATTATTATTATTATCTTTTTATTATTATTTTATTATATTATTATTATTATTATTAATTATTATTATTATTAATTATTATTATTATTATCTTATTATTATTATTATTATTATTATTATTATTTATTATTATTATTATAATATTATTATTAATTGTTATTGATTATTATTTTTATTATTATTACTATTATTAATTATTAATTATTAATTAATTATTATTATTATTATTATTATTATTATTATTATTATTATTATTATTATTATTATTATTATTATTATTATTATTATTATTATTATTATTATTATTATTATTATTATTATTATTAATTATTATTATATTATTATTATTATTATTATTATTATTATTATTATTATTATTAATTATTATTATTCTTATTATTATTATTATTATT
>JABUQX010037658.1:15000-20000 GCA_015478945.1 Trachelipus rathkii
ATTATTATTAATTTTTATAATTTATAAATTAATATTAAAATAATTAATATAATTTATATATTAAAATATAATAATAATTAATAATTATATTATTAATTATTATATTATAAGAGTATTAATAATTATTAAAACTATTATTATTATATATAATTAATAGAGTTCTAATTATTATTAGTCAACAATTATCCAAGTATTATTATTTGATAAATTAATAATATTATTTTTATTATAATTATTTATATATTTATTATTTATTAATAATTTATAAATTTATTAATAATTATTATTTAATAATAAATTAATAATTATTAATTAATTATTAATTTATAATATTTATTTATTAATATATAATTAAATAATAAAATTAAATTATTATATATATTATTTTAATTTAATTAATAAGCACTTGGAAATGTTAATTTACTATTAACATTAATAAATTTAATATAAAATTATATTTTAATCTAGGGATCATTGTAATTGAATTATTTATTATTATTATAAATGTCATATTCTAAACTGTATTTTATATCTTACTATATTTATTCATTACTGATATTATTAATTATTCGATATATGTAATTATAGTGACTGCTAATTATTATGTAATTATTATTATAATTAATTATTATTAATATTATATTATTATTATATAATAATTATTATTAATTTATAATTTATATTATAGTATTATTATTTATTATCTTTATATTTAATTATTTAATAATTATTATTATTATTAGTTATATATTAATTAAATTATATTTATATATTATTTAATTATTATTATTATTATTATATTTATTATATATTATATTATTTATATATTAAATTATTATTATTATTTTATTTTATTATTTTTCTTTTTGCCGTTACTTGTTTTTTAATTTACAATGGAAATTTTACGTTATTAAATAGTTACATAATATTGAATTAATTATTAATGTATTAATATTATTATATATTTTATTATTTATAATTAATTATATATATAATATTTATATAAAAAATATTAAATATTAAATATTAAATGTTAAATATAACTAATAATTATTTTTTTTTTATAAAAAAATTTAATAAAATTATTTTATAATTTATTTATATCTTTAACTTTATTCTTAGGTTAGTTAATTTATTAATTAATTTTTTTTTTTACATTTATTTGCTCATTATTTTGTAAAGATATCATTCATTATTTTCTTGTTCAATCATTTTGCATTTTTTTTTCCTTTCAAGCATTAGGAGACTATATATATATATATATATATATATATATATATATATTATATATATAATATATATATATATATATATATAATATATAATATATATATATATATATATATATATATATATATATATATATATATATATAATATATATTATAATATATATATATATATATATATATATATATGATATATATTTCATATATATATATATATAATATATATATATATATTATATATATATATATATATATATGATATATATATTATATATATATATATATATATAATATTATATATATATATATATATATATATATATATTATATTATATATATCTATATATATATTATATATATATATATATTATATATATTATATAGTAGTATATATATATATATAATATATAAATACATATATATATATATATATTATATATATATATATATATATATATATATATATATATTATATATAAATATATATATATATATATATATATATATATATTATATATATATATATATATATATATATATATATATATATTATATATATATATATATATATTATATATATATATAGATATTATATATAATATTATTAATATATATTATATATATATATAATATATATATATATAAACTTTATGAACAGTTCTATAGAATAGTTATATTTAATCAATGCACTCGTATAAAGCACCCAAAAGTTAACTGGGGATAAAGTTATCATTATCTGGGTAATTATATAATAGAGCATTGACAAACACTTTTTCAGAGGAGATATGGCGGCAGGCAAAGCCTTAGGCGGACAGTGTTCTGACGCTAATCCTACTTCGTAAGTTTAAAGTGTTCTTGTGGTGTCGATGTCTCTAATATTTATATATATATACATATTCCTCAACTTATTCTAACAGTTTATCCACTCTTTTTATTTATCTAATCAAAAATTTGATTAAAATTTGGCAGTGTTTTATGCTTCCCATAGAATTTGTCATTAATCTCTGCTTGCTTTAAAGTTTTATCCATATCTGTTTTTTTTTTTAAATATTTTATATTAATATTAGTTAATTAATATGTATTTTAATTTTTTTAAATACTCTGCAGTAGTATTAGTTAATTAATATGTATTTTAATATTTAATATATTAATTACTTGATAAAATAAAACTTTAAATTATGAGACAATAGGTTCTAAAAATTTTATTTTATTTTTTGATAATATTCCAATTTCAATATTAAGTAATTAATAAATAAATTGAATGGTATTTTAATATTTATTGATTAATTATTAAAATAATTTAATATTAATTTTCATTTTAATTAATTAACTAATTCAATAGCAATTAATTTAATATTGATTTTATCAATTAGTTTTATAAAACATAAACATGTTTTATAAACATAACTAAAAAAAAGTAATTTTGAATTAAAATAATAAATATATAATTCTTAATATTAATTAATTAATTAATTTTATATTCAATATTCATTTAATTAAATAATCAAACTTTTAATGTATTTTAATATTAATTATATAAATTACCCAATATAAAAGTAATTTTATTGTTAGTTAATAAATTTATTAATATTTCATTTTGTTAAGTAATTTTTCTAACTTAATTTAAACGTTAGTTACGTAATTAATTAATTAAGCTAATTAACTTATTGTTTATTATAGAATTAGTTTATAAATATACCAAATATCAAATTTTCATTAATTAATTAATATATAATCAAGTTTAATTACAAATTAATAAAATTTAATTAATAAAATTAATCAAATTTATTTTATTACTAAATATAAATATGACAAAAACTTAATTAAATTATATTTTATAAATTTAAATTAGTTTTAAAAATAAATTAAAATAAATAATAATTTAGAAGTATTTTATTTTAATTATTTAAATTAGAAAAAGAATGTAATTTAAATTTAGATTGGGAATAAAATTTAAAAGTTTATTTATCAATTTTGTTAATCCCTTGTGAATTAATATTTTTAATAAAATTAAAGTATGTAATCCTATAAATTCTAATTATAATTTAAATTTAAAATTTAAACAAACAAACATTAATTATTTATTATTAAACATTTAACGTCAAATTAAATCCAAATTTAAATTATATAATTGTATTGAAATGAAATAATTACTTAATTTTGTTAACAAAATTTAATTTTATTTTAAATCGAAATTTAAATTTAAATGAAATTAATTATTATCAATTAAACATCAAGCATCGAATTAAGCTCATAAATAAATTACTTCAAAACATTAATTGTATTGTAGAAAATATAATATACAATTTAAAATAAAATTAAAATTTAATTTAAACATATTTAAATTTAAATAAGAAATATTTATTTTTTTTGATTAAACATCTATCTTCAAAATGAAATTAAAATTAAGGTTTCTAAAAAATTTTCTTTAACTGGATTGTAAAAAATTAAAATATAATTTTAAATTGAAAAAAAAATAATATATTAATTTAAGAATAATTTTTAATAAACATCAAAATTTAAAATAAAAATTAAAGGTAATTGATTTAAGTTTTAAAATATTTGCTTTGTAAATATTTAATTTGGAATTAAATATTTAATAACGAATATTAACTTAAAATAGTTTAACAATTAAATTTGAAGGAAAATATTTATTTTAGATTATAATATTTTAATTATTTCATTTTCAAATAAAATATTATTAACTAGGATCAAAGTATTTTAAACAAGTATGAATATTAATAGTAATTTTAATGTTTTGTATTTAAATTATTCAAATAATTATTTTAATAATAATTTAGGCTAAATAATATTGAATAATGTATATTTAATGATAAACAAAAAATTTAAAATTAAATTTAAAATTAATTTACAAAATTCTTTTCAACTAAATAGAATTTAATTTTAAAATTACAATATGCCAATAATAAATTTAAAAAATATTAGATTTTAAATATCTGATTTTAATTTAAAACTAAAAAAATTCCTTAAATTCTAATATAAATAATCGATATTTATTTCTTTATTTTAATTCAAAATTTAATACTTTTAAAAATTAAATTTAAATTTGTTCAATGTTTTATATCTAATTTTATTTTAAATAAGAAAAAACCAGTATGAATTAATTTAAGCGCAATGTGTATTAATACATATTTTATTTAAAATAAATAAATATATCAAAATAAGCAAGATAAATACTATTTTAAAAATAATTTATAAAGAAATCCAATTTGATATTAAAATTTAAAGCACAAAATACTTTAAATTATTCTTAGACCTATAGCAACATATTAAATTTCTAATTTGAAATTAAAATTTAAAATACAAAATACTTTAAATTATTCTTAGACCTATAGTAACATAAAATTTCTAATTTGAAATTAAACTTTAAAAAACATAATATTTTCAAGTATTCTCAGGGCTATATAGTAATCTATATAAAATTTTTAATTTGGAATTAAAATTTAAAATACAAAATACTTTAAAGTATTCTTAGAGTTATAATAAGCTATGTAAAATTTCTAATTTGAAATTAAAATTATATAGACCCTATAATAAGATTTTTAAGTAATAACATGAAAGTAATCTAATGTAGTATCTAATTTAAATAATAAATAATAAAAAATTTAAAGTGGTAATTTAAAAATAATCGATGTAGAATATCTAATTTAAATTTAAAATTGAAAATAGTAAATATTTTAAATGCAATTCAAATGTAATGGGAATCAAATATCATATTTTACTATAAAACTATAAATAATAAATACTTTTA
>JABUQX010037658.1:32500-47500 GCA_015478945.1 Trachelipus rathkii
AAGAAGAAGAAGAAAAAGAAGAAGAAGAAGAAGAAGAAGAAGAAGAAGAAGAAGAAGAAGAAGAAGAAGAAAAGATAATTAAAATTTTAACTGAAATAATGCACGGAGGCTGTATCAATTATGTATCGTAAATTTAGTCGTTTAAGAAGTTTCAGGAAGTAATTAAGTTCCTTTAGTAATTAGCCGTTGCTTTAAAGACGTAAACAAGAAGTTTAAGAAGATGAAGTTTGGAAGCGTTTCTAGCTTCATTTACTCGGGATTCTGCTCATATCAAATGTCAATTTCTGTCACATTTTCTTGAAATTTTTATATCCTTCAATTTTGACAATTTTTTCTTTGTGATCGTTTTTTTTTAATCAGAGAATTTTTTATTAGTGTTTTCTCCTAAATACTTTTAATAGATAACACTTCAAAGAAATAATTTAAAATATTATTTAATTTATTTAAGAATATTTATTTTACAGAATAACATCTATTTTATTTATGTTACAATGTTCAGTTTCGCAATAAAAAATCGAATAATCCAAGAAACTGTCACAAAATGTTTTTTATGCAATATATACTATATATACTATATATATATATAATATATATATATATATATATTATATACTATATATATATATATATTATATATATATATAATATGATATATATAGTATACTATATATATAATATATATATATATATATATACTATAATATATACTTTTTTTCTCAATTAAAGTTGAAAATTTAAAATATTCATAGAGGGCACACCCGTAAATTAATGAAATATTATTACAAAGTTAACTACGTAGAAAAGTAGCAGTGAATTACTACATATATACTAATATATATATATATATATATATATATATATATAATACGTATATATATATCATATATATATATAATTATATATATATATATTATCGATTACTATAATAGTATATATAGTATATATTTATATATAAATATATATATAGTATATATATATATATATATATATATATAGAGGTAGAGTATACGCATACTCGATACAGTGGCGTATTTAGGGGGTGGGCCAGGGGGGGCCATGGCCCCCCCAAACTTCTTCTAGAACACGAAAAATTTTTAGGTTATTATATCCGTTATATAATATAAACTGTGCAGAAGTTAATAATTAATTTATATAATTCGTCGCTGTCCGGAACAAATCTCGCTATACGCCTCCCATTAGTTAAAACTAACTTGAAACCATCAGATAAAATGCAACATTAGAACTTTCAGCTGTATTTTGAAGAATGTTTAAGCACATCTGAATCTGAGTTTGAAAATGCTGTAGCCAAGAAATTAACACATTACAAAATACCAGACGCCACACATCCCTACTCTTCCGACCCCACCGGACTTTTTTCGCCATGTTCAAGTTTCTCTCATTTCTTCATATTATTACTTTCGGCGATTCCTTGTGTATCACGACGATTCATATCTCATCTAGTAACATAATATTAGTGACAAGAGAGGTTTTTAAATTTCACTTGCAATTTGTCCTCCTAAATAGGCTGTAATTACCAATCTTTTAATCTGTGACATACTATAGAAGAATAAGAGAGCGACTATGGTATTAATCAATGTGTTCACCACACTAGAGGTATATAGGATCTCGAAAGAGCACAAATGATTGAGGAAAATGTGAGATAAGCAGAATGGTGTTATATAGGAGAACTCGTGCATATCATATCTGGCATTACACAGGTCTACAAGTCGCTCCCATAGAAACCGCAATAGTATGGATCATAAGTTTCTTGTTCAGCAGTACACACAAATTCCAATTGATTAATTTTACACAATCTTTGGTGTTCATAATTGACTTGGCGAATTTAACACGAGAGAGGTTAATTTGTCGTTCAGGTAGCAGTAAAAGCGTATGCAACATGTTAAGATCTGTGTGAACCTTAGCGTGAGAAATACATTATTGGAGATGAAATTAGATGCGTTATATTGGCGTACTCGCCCTTCGCGTCGTAGCATCACAGCCAGTATCAGTGCGATTATATTTTAATTCACAACATAGGTCTCACACTGCAGAGTTTTCTAGAAATTCGCTATACTTCACATTCTTCCGCATCAATAAATTTCTATCTTAGGCAATTGAATATTTTTGTCCTCAACTTCATAAATAGTTGCTATTATACTCAATAGAATGGTTTAATGATTTAGTTATATATACTAAAATGTAGATCATATACGAGATATATGAGGATTAAACCACAGCGACTGAAAATTAATATATATAAAATTAATTTAATATCTGATCTTGAGCATACTATATATATATATATTATATACGAGTATATATATATATACCATTATCATAATTTTTAGTGTATCTAGAAATAAAATATATAGTAGAGGAGAGAGAGGGGAGCACGACCATGGCCCAACGATTTTTGCGTCTGGCCCCCACCCGAACACACAAAATTTACTGACGAGTGACGCCATCTGCTATCACTATATATATATTAATATTAATAAATATATTATATATATATATATATTATATATATATTATATTATATATATTATTAATTTATTAGAATACTAATATATATATATATACTATATACAATATATATATATATATATTATATATATATATATATATATTAATATATATTAATATATATATATATTATTATATATAAGTATATATTATATATTAATATATATATATATTATATAATAATATATATTAGATTATAGAAAGCCATATATACTATATATATAAAATAAAAATACACCAATTCACCAGTTTACGGTCCATATCAATACAAATTAGTAGAGAAATCCGTCAAAGTGGAAAGTTGGTAGATAAACATGAGATATATATATAATATAAAGTTCTTATTTACAAGTTCAAGAAGGAGGTAAAACTAATCCTTAGGGGAAACCTGCATATTAATATATAAAGAGATTGGAATTAAGGACTTTTTTTACTACACTGAGAAGCTCCCGTAGCAGGTAACAGATTTAACAACACCAGGAGACTGGAATTTGACAATTTCTGATAAGATTTTGAGTACTATAATCGTTCTATCACCTTTTTGTAGATCACAGAGGTCAACAGAAGGTACACAGATAAATATATATTCATCCGACTCTGTTAGAACATCAAATAACCTCAGTTAGAGATTTGTAGTTTTAAAGGCTAACACTAAATATCACGGTAAAGATATATTATATAATTAAATTATTAATTATAAATTTAAGAAATGAGTTCACTATTTTTTTCTGTTTATGATGAAAAACACTTGAGATTCTTCATTGAGAAAGGATTGACGGTTAGACGATTTCTAAGCATCTAGGCTGAATGATTAACACAGCTACCTAACAAGAGGACAGCAGAGGCCAAATAATGTATTCAAGGAACTGTGTCAAGCTTGGACGCTCAAAATTAATAGAAAATAATGAATATATATATCTTAATAAGTTCATAGAAGTAAGTCAAAAATTTTCCATTTATTTCAGATAGACCTTATTCAAGAATTGTTAGCCACTCTCATGCACGTATCTATTCTCAGTCTTTGAGGCTGAAATTAGTGCGTGAGATATAATAGATAACACATATATCTAAAAGTGAACAGAGTTAGATATCAAACCTCTCAATCCACCTATATAATAACACACACATCGTACCATCACCAACACGATCAACACACTAACATACAATCACACACACACATATATATATATATTACTAATATAATTATTTAACCTATTGCAGAGGTTTATTCTTTGGAAAGTGGTTAGCATATATCCTTTAACTTTTATCACACTATCTAAAATATATATTTACATATTAATAATATATAATATTATTATCTTAATATTTTATATAATTAATTATTCTTATTTTTTTTAGAAAAGATTAGCTTTTTTTCTTATGAAATTAGCATTATTAGGAGAATAATTATTAATAAACGTATTTGTACGAAAGCGAGAACGATTTAAATCTAATAATTAATAAAAATTAATATATATATATTTATAAATATATTTACTACTAAATAATAATAAATATATAGTCTTATTATTATTTTTTGGAGTCTTGTTATTGTGAGTATGTACGAGTACTAAAAATATCACCGTTACTTTTAATAAGCCTCCAATCATTATAATCCTTATCCTTAACTTATTTTGGTATTTCGTTTTTAATACCGCTAAGTTCCTAAATAGAGGAACTTAAATTAACTTCCTGATAATCACTTCTTAACTGATCTAATTATATACAGATTAACATAAACTCTCTAGAGTGCATAAAAAAATTGCTGGAGTGACTTCAGTGGCTTATTTTCACAGATATGAAAGTGAGAATCTTCTTTTCGCATGCGTATCTTTAGACTTCGAACGCACATAATACACACATACTTTCTTTCATTACATTCTTACTCATTATCTTTTTCTTATCGTTTTTTCTTCTCTCCTGCTATATGCAATATGCATAAAGTGTTCCATTCACTTCTGTCTTCACACATATTTTATTCTGTGAAGTATAGTTCATCTCATATATCTTATATAATTTATTACTCTCTCATTCTCTTTTGTCTCATTTGCACTTCATATCGTAGTTCATTTTTCTCTCTTCTTCTTTAGAAGGTTTTTTTATCTACTTACTCATTCATTCTTCTTCTTCTCTTCTTCTTGCTTCTTATATATCTTCTCTTTATTTTATCACTTATACTATTCTTCTACTTCTCTTATATTTTCACATTTATTCTCACCTCGTTTTCTAAAAGGAAAAAGAAATTTCCTATTTCTTTTTATTTTCTCCACACATTCATTATCACTTTATTACTCACCTCACACTTTTACTTTTATCTATTTTCATTTTTCACTTCAAGTTTTTTTAATGAATTAATATGTAAACGAAGGTTGGTGGAAATTTTCTGCAGGTCACTCTTGAGAATGTAGGTTTCTCACTTTTCTTTTTCTTTTTCTTTTTCTTTTTACTTTCTTTTTCTTTTCTTTTTTCTTTTTTCTTTTTCTTTTACTCTTTTCACTCTTTATATTTATATTATTTCTTTATTTTATCTATTATTTCTAATTTTATATTATCTTTTATATTATCTAGTATTTATACTTACTCTCTTATTATCTTCTATTATCTCTTATTTATCTCATCTTCTCTCTATTTTCCTCTTTTATCTATTTCATCTATATTCATTTTATACTCACTTATAATCTCATTATTTATATTATTATTTATCTTATTTTATCTTTATTTTTTTCCCCTTCTTTAAAATTAATCAAACGATTTGTTTAATATTTCCCTTATATATTATTTTTCATTCACAATTTCTATCTTTACTCTTCTTTGTAGGTTCTATTTATTGATTATATCTATTTATTTTTACCTCTTACCTTTATGTATAGTTATATTGAGGTAGATTAAAGATACGTATATGATTTATGACTATGTAATCAGATAGATATGATTAGATATGCACTACGCATCACGCTACGCATTATGATATATATGATTATGATTTATGCTCTTATACGATAGTATATTCACTATACATAGAGATAGTATGAATTATTCGATATTTAACTTTAGATAGATAGTATTCTACAGGATACGATAGATTATTGGACTCCATGACATCGATACGCACTAGATGAGATATGTGGAAACTTACTTTCCCGGCGCGCTTACACGATATTTGATAAAGTAAATATCAGACTACTAGACATAGATAACGACTACAGGATAGATAGAGTAAATACAATGCCATCACCTTTCTAAACGCACAACTCCACGTGGTTCCTCTCCTTGGCATTAGCATATGTGGAGAGATAGGATTAGATAAAGATAATGTCGGATAAAGATAGATAGAATAAAAGAGCTAAGAATAGTATTTAAAAGATACGAAAGATATGGTACGATTATAGATAAGAGAGATAAGAATTACAATTCACACTAAAGAATCGGAGATCACGGGGCGATGAGGGAGACATTATGAGTAGAGAATTCTCACATTATAATTGAGAACCTCAGAGAGACATCACTTAGACAGGTTATACCTCTGCGAACTCACCATAATTACAAAATTATCTTTCTAAATAGTGTGCAATTCTACTCCGATAATGTAGTTTAAGACGATACACATCGAAAAACCAAAATATCATATTTTTTTTGTCCTGAGAATATACAATTAGATAAAGATGTGTTAACACGAGTATCAAACATGTTGTCTTTCATAGATGCTGTTCTAACATTGCAATTATGATATTTATACCTTTTTGTACTTTTTTTTCCGGGGTTATGCTGAAACCGGAAAACCCGTTTACGTTTCAAAAAAGCAAACAACCCGTTCTAAGAAAGAAAGAAATATATAGGAAATAAGAATTATTTCAAAACTCCTTTGTTTTATTCTACTAAAAAGGATGTATTGATTCAAGTAACTTCTGTCATTATAGAGATATATCAACGTACCATATATTGTTCTCCCATATTCATTTTAAAAGTCCACAATTATCTCGGTCACGACAGAACTGCATAATTTAGATTCACCTTTTTTTTCTCACATTGTCCTAGCGCCGGCTCCGTGCAGTGCGCTATAATATACTATATATTAAGGAATCGTTATCAGCATTATTATATTTAGGATATAGAATGAAAAAAGAGAATCAAATGTAGATTATTTCCCCTATATATGATTACGAAATAGCACACAAACCTAATTAATTATAACTGATATGATGATATCGTGGATTAATAATTTTTTTGACTTTTGATATCTGTAGAATTTATAAATATATCTGTTCTGTGATACTTGATTCGCTATATATTTCTTAATATTTGTCTAATTCTCTGTATACTTTTCAGAGTGTCGTTTAAGAGTAGTATTTTTGAGTATTTTTCTATATGATGTTTATTTATTATTGTTCTTTTGAGAGATGATATTTGTTTTTTGTTATAGCTAGATATTAATTATCTGTGCGCGCCTTCGATTGTTCATCTGATATTTTTGAGCTCTCTCTCTTTGTCTGATATTTTGTATCAGTAGTGTATTTCTCTCGCGCGAGTTTTTCTGTTATATCTATCGGTTGAGTTATTGCTTAGAAATTGTTTGTTGGTAGATTGCTCTGAATGTTTGTTGTTCTGTCATGCTGTTTCTGGGATTGTTGGCCGTTCTGTTGTGCCTTTGGTTGGTGTGTGTCGTGTGTTCCCTGTTCGGTTGCGGTTGAGTGAGGTAAGTCTACGATGTCTGTTTGTAGACGGTGCTATGTTTGCTACCTTGATTCTGTTGTTTGTTTGCTTGTATGCTTTCGTTGTAGCGTCTGTGTGGAGGCGTGAAGTTATCTCTAGTAGATGTCTGTTGTCTCTTGGTGTTACTATGAGTCTTGTATGTATCTGATTTGTTTTCTATGATGCTTGTCTTCGGTTCGAACCACCCTAAATGTAAGTACTCGTTCACTCTATTCGTTATATATGATATATATTAAGTAATCTCTGATATCAATTAATGTTTATTTAATTCATCCTCCAGAGGGATGATCATCATTACTATATATTAATTTGGATCTGATATGTTCCATTCTAATTAGAGTTTTTACTCAATTTTACTTATTATTATTAATATTATTATTATTATTATTGATCACCAAAGTGGATTAATCTTCAAACAGATTTTTATTTCACTTATTTATTCCACTTATCTCGATATATTTACTACTCATTTACTTATGTATATTATTATTATCGAATTTATTACTTATTTATTATCGCATCTATGTTACGATCCTCTTAGTTTAATAGATTTTATAGAGTTTAAGTGTAATTATTCACTATATATTAAAACCTTACACTCTCTCTAATAAATTATTTAATTACCTTAATTAATTCGATCATTATAGAATATAATAAATAACTTTTTTAATAAGAACTCTTATCTTTTGGTGAGATTATATTTATTCTCATATTTGCTATTCCTAATTGATTAATTACTCAATATCTCTAAGGAGCCAGAACTCTACACAGTAGTATGATTAATATTGATATAAATATCTTTATATGGAGTAGCGCACAGAGTCGTATTTTGCTATCCAGTACAATTTTATATCACTACTCGTGAGAGTATAAAATACTGTGTATATATGATTAGCTTTCACATTATATCTTATCCATGGCAATGGCACACTAGCTTAAAAACCCTATTAATCTTTTAAAAAAATATTACTTTGCAAATTTGGTTCAGAAAATTGCTAAAGTTTATTCAAAAAGTAATAGGACTTAACTTTTCGTTCACCTCTTAACCCGTCCTCATGGAGATTTAGGTTAAGTATCTACACAAACAATTATATAAAAATTAATAAAGATTTATGTCTGCCCTGTATTTAGTTCTATATACCTATCGAACATCTCAGTTAATATTCAAGGAGTGAATATTCCAGTCTAACTGAACATTTTACTTTGTGACATTATGATGAACAGAGTTCATTTAACATTGGAGATATCACTTCATTACTTAATAACATATATATTTATCTTATACACTAACTCATATTTTAAGAGACAATAGTATATATAACTAAACACAATAACTACACACGGTACTCTATAGTATACTATGATTATACTTAATATTATTGCTAAAGAATCACGTATACTTGAAACTGTCACAATATTCTATTAATCTCCACATCTTTCATTATCTACCTACATCTACTGCTGGTATATACTGGTAGTGTATTATTCATTATATGAAAACTAATATTGCTCTCGTCAGCTTATAACCTTTGCGCATAAATTAACTATGAAAGAAAGGGTAAATAAAGTTACTTATCCTTAGCGGAAATTCAATACGTCATTAGTTAGATAACTATATGTCGTTTATAAATTTTTCCTTAAATGCAATTCTTAATGAATTGTCACCATGATATAACTCTTTGAATTATAATTATACATTTTCTCTCTCTTAATCTTATCTTGATATTTCCCTTCCTTAATTTATTCTGTTATTTCATTATTCATATTTTAATTATTTATCCATATTTTTATTATCTCAATCAGATATCTATACTAATAATTATAAATATTATATAATATAGTATAATATATAATATTATTAATATTAATTAGTATATAAAATATATTAATACAATATTAATATAAATATAATAATATAATATATAGTATATATATATATTATATATAATACATTAATATATATATTAATATATATATATTATAATATATTATAATATAATATATAATATATATTAATTATATATATTATATATATTAATATATATATAATATATAATATTATTATTAATATAATATATTATTATACTATTTATAATATAATATTATATTTATAATAATAATATTTAATATAATATACATACTATATATATAATTATATATATATATTTTATATATAGTAATATATTAATTAATATATATTAATTCATTGATATTATTAATATAATAATATATATATAATATATTAATATATATATATATTATATATATATATATATATATATATATAAGTATATATTATAATATATTATTTATATAGTATAATATATTATAATATACTATATATATTATTATATATAAAATTACATATATATATATATTAATTATATTATAAATACTATATTATATATTTTATAAATAAATAATAATAATTATATAATATATATTTATTAATATATTATATATTATTTAATATATATATATATATATAATATAGATATATATATATTAATATCGATATATATAATAATATATATATAGTATATATAATATTATATATATATATCATATAAAATACTATATATATTATACTATATATAGTATATATAATATAATATATATATTATATATATATATATAGTATATATATTAATTATATATAGCATAATATATATTAATAATTATATAATTAATATATATATATATATATATATATATATATTATATATTATATATATATAATTAATATATGATAATTATATTAATATTATATATACACTAGTACATAATAGTGAATACCGCGGGCCGCCGGTGGCCAGATAGACGCGAGTGATACTATAATGGTGGCTGCCTATAGCATATACATTGTCGTAATATACTAGTAGCGTAGTGAGAGCCGGAGGCGTACGCCGTGCGTACTGAGCCCGGCGTCAGCTGCGATGAAGTAGAGCTATAGCAATAGATGAAGTAAATATCATAGATAGTATAGAGACGAGGAGTATATATAATCAGGTATGACTGTAGTGAGATATAGTATACTACTATAGTGTAATAGGATGCGAGATATATATAAGTATATAGTATAATAACATATATATATAGTATATAGTATATATATATAAGGAGGATGAGTTAATTCTAATGAACTTTATTATATTCTTGAGTATTAAAATGTACTTTAATAATAAATAATAATTAACACTTGGTAGAGCGGTCGTTTATACTCTTTATGTAAAGTACTCATAATATTATATAAAAAGTATAGTTAATACGCCTAATTACCTCTATGAGAAAACACATTCCTATATAATATACACGTCATTACGTTAGAATAGATACTTTCAGCTATATAAATTAAATTCGTATATAGTGAGTGGTAGGATGTAGACACATAAATAAGGAGAATAATAGAGACCTTTGTAACTGATTTAGACTATCCTTTACGTCTATCTTTATTGTAATATAAAGTGAGATATGATAACGGTTAGCAAAGGTAAGCAAAGAGGATTACTAACTATAATTTAAAGCACTAGTTTATTAACTAACAGTTTGTGAGTAATTCATTATTGTTTTCTTTAGTGGCATTTTAAATTATCAGAGGAATAGCGATAAATTGAAAAGTTAAATCCGCAAATTCATATTTAATTACTTCTATTTACGTTCACCTTTACTGAGCTGTATCACATTAGTGAAGTATACCTGATTACTAATATATATTTTAACAGTATTATCTCATTATTCTAACATATTACTCATTATTACATATTAGAAATAGTATTATTATTTTATTTCGATATAAGATGAGTAGGAGATTCTTACCAATACTAGACAATTACCCTTTATTATTATTTTATTACTACTTTATTACCTATTTTTAGACTAAAATATCTGAAAAACTATTTTTCCGCCTTTACCTTTCGAATTACTATTCATTATCTTATCCTTCTTCGTCTTCTTCCTCTCCTTAACACATTCTACATCTATTTGAGATTCGATATTAAAGAAATATATTCTTCATATTCTTACAAATTTAATTCTTTGGAGATTCTGATGCGTCTTATAAGACACTGGATATTACCTTATTCATCTCTCTCACTTCTCACTTCTCCATACCTCATATATTAACATTACTATATTATATATTTACACTTATATTTATCTTTATTATATTAATTATTATATTATTTATATATTATTATAATATATATTTGTATTATATAATATCTATATATATATCTTCATATTATATTTATTTTAATTTATACATATATATATATAATACTTATTATACTTATATATTAATTTACTTATATATTATCTATAATCTTCCGTACTTTAATTCCGTTTAGTACATCCACTTATATTATGAATATTATAATATACTCTATTCTATATATATCCATAGTTCCTTATATCATATATATTCTATTATATTATAATATCCTCTACACTCTATATTTTCCACTAAGTATTCCATGTTGTTCCTATTTGCCCTCAGGTACTACAATTACTATCCACATTACAATTTCCAACGTAGGTGAGTACCCTGAACGATGATATTATAGGTATACTATACTTACCAGTATTACTAGGATATTACTAGTAGGGGTACTAGTAGAATACATATATAATATGTGGGAACGGGGCTACTCATATCACTATAATATACTATCACCCTATAGATATATATCCCCTGATCATAATGATACCTCATACACACTGTCACTATGTTATATTATGAGCTCTTCTACCATATCTTGTACTAATAGTCCCTTCATTGGTGTGTACTAATAAGTAGTTATATATTACCCTATACATACTTTATATAGAATACTATTTTTTTTAATCTATATATTGAGTAGCATTAATATATATCACGCTTATATATATTATAGTAGTTACCTGATTTGTATATTATATAATATATATATATATAATATATATATTATAATATTATAATATATATATAGTATAATATATTAATATATATATATATATATATTTTTAATATAACTTAAATTAATTCATATATAATTATATTAATTATATAATATATATATTATATAATATATTAATTATAACTATATATATTATATAATATTATATATAATATAATTAATATATTAATATATATATTACTATAAATTATATGCGTTGGACCATCTTGTGATTTTGTGTATGTGTGTGTGTATGAGGTGAGCTTTTGTCTTGTATCCTTATATGAGTACACTATATATTTATATTTGATACATGAGAAGTGCCTACATCCGACTATTTAGGTAAGAATGAGTACGCGAAGAGTTTTCTTGTATTTATTTTCAACATCAAAACTCTGCGTTCTTGAGAGGGTCAGAAAATTAAGGACCCTGAGATAACATTCACTTCAGCGGTAACAAAATGTGTCCTCTAAACCACATCTTATAGACATCAAACCTTCTGAAAAACTTTTTGAATAACTAACACATCTAAATAATCGGCCTTCTTATTTCACTTAAGTGTACACCTACCAATACTCGCGTCAGTAAAAAATGTATGATGTAAGAATTAATTATTAACCCTTATATACACTAATATAGTCACACATTGCACTAATTAAGTATACAAAATTATTAATAATATAATATATTATAATATAAATAATATATATATAATTATATATATTATATCATATATAAATATATATATAATATATACTTAAGGTGAGAATAGTGAGTATTAATATATATATATATATTATTATATTAATAGTATATATATATATATCTATATATATTACTATATAATATTATATATATATATATTTAATATATATATAATATTATATATATAACTATTAATTATAACTATAAGTATAATATTATGGGAGCAACAGTGTCACAAAATAGTTATTTAATTTTGAGTTACACTTACGATATTATCTATTTAGTAAATAAGCACAGAACCGAGCGATAATGAAAAAATGAAATCCAAATATGTATGTAATTATTTAAAAGGAGATTAGTAGGTAGATAGAGATGAGAGGAGAAGAAGAGAAGTAAAATGAGATAGGAGATAAGAGCTAAAAAGTAGAGATAGAGTATTGGCTTAGTAAAGAGAGTTTTTTTTTATGTAGATTAAGTAAATACACTATGCCGACGAGTTTTTTTTTTGAGAGCTTTTTCTGCACTTTGATTATAATTGTAAACATCTAATGTATTTGTTTCTTACTTTTCTTCCTCTCTTTGTATTATTATCTTACTTAATACTCTAATGCATTTATCTTTTTTCCTTTTTCTTAGAGTTAAAAATTTTTTTAAACAAACCTTTCTCCTCAAGTTCAATTTTATATAATTCCAATTTCGCTTCTTCACTTTCCTCTGATTTATTTATAAGGAACTTGAAAATATGTTAATAATAACCTTTTCCATTTCAGATCTATTGCGAAAATATACTATCCTGATGGTATCCTTATTTTTTCTCAAAAACCATGTGCCTGCAAAAATCAGTTAATTCATCTATCTATACGAATAATCTTTCACAGAGCTATATGATCTTCTTTGAAAACACATAGCTCTAAGGGTATGTAGTAATAATTTTTCTTGTATTTAATTTTTTTTACATTTTCCACACTTTAAATAATCTTCAAAAAGGTTTTTTGGGTGTTCTGAGGATCCCTTAGAACTTCTTTACCGCAGCATCAGTTGGCTTCCTCTTTATAGCATGCTATTCGCTCCTACCATGGAAAAATATGTTACATATCCTAGTGGTAATAACTATACATCTCTCCTTGAAATGGAAGAGTCATGGACTTATCGATTTATTAAACTCTCCCGATCTCATAACTTTCTCCATAAGTTTTTGCCAATCAAACTGTTGCATCTCTTCTTAAACCTATTGCTATTACAACAAACATTTGTGTTCTGTTCTTCTAACTTATTATCTCCATCTCTATGACCCAAGACTTAAGTACTCTGTTCATATATATATATATATATATATAATATATATATATATATATATATATATATATATAATATATATAATTATATATATATATTATATATATATATATATTATATATATAAATATATATATTATATATATATATATATATAATTATTATATAATATAATATATTATATATATATATAATATATATATAATATATATATAATATAAATATATAATATATATATATATATATATATATATATATATATAATATATATATATATATATATATATATATATACTATTATATATATATTATTATATAGCTATTATATATTATAATATATATATATCTATAATATATATATATATTATATATATATATATATAATATAGTATATATATATATTATATATATATATATATATATATATAATATCTAATATATATATAATATTATAATAATATATATATTATATATAATATATATATAATATTATATATATTATCTATATATATATATATATATAAATATATATATATATTATAATATAATATAATAATAATATATATATTATATATATATAAATATATTATATATATATATATAATTATATATATATATATATATTATATATATATATATATAATTTTTCTTATTCCTTTCAGATAGCCAATAACATCGATATATGAAATTAAAGAGTAAAAATTCGTCTGTGGCAATATAAAGGAAAAATTCCCATAACATGTGTTCTTTACGAGAAGAGGATGGCGAGAAGTTTAACAAGTTAATCAATATTTTTCCCAAAGTCAACAGTTACTATCCCTGTCACGCAA